>LGRX02012068.1:0-31607 GCA_001247695.2 Cymbomonas tetramitiformis
GAAGGGAGACGGAGGACTGGTTAGGAGATCAAGCCGGCTCGGGGACCTGGAAAGACCGGGGCAACCATCCGAGCCCTTTTGTGCCCAATGATGTGAAGGTGGTGATGGCGGCAGCCGGCGCTGACGTGGCACAGGACGGGAGCATGAATGACAAGGCGGGCAAGTACGTGAGCATGGACCGCTTCGACGCGCGCAAGCAGCTGTGGGCGGATATGGAGGCTGACGGTACGCACGCGAGGGAAGACAAATCTGGGGTGCAGGGGGGCCAGTGGGCACATATGTCATAGGTTATCATTGGGCACATCCCTCCGCAAGGGTGCACAGGGCCGCCTCCCGAGCTGACATGCGCAGGATGGGAGCATGCCATGCCTCATTCTCGAGTCCCTCAATGGTGGGGTCATAGGTCATAGGTCATTGTCGAGAGTCAGGTATGTGGTGTAGATTGACCAAGAGCGTGATGAGTGAGAGCGACTTGTCGTAGGCCACAAGCGCACTCACTCCCACACCGCTGCACGCACCTTGACGATTGATGTGCGGGAACGGTGTGCGGCGAAAGACACGGAGGCGCTCGGGAGGCGGCGTGCGAGGCGCTGAGACTTGATGGCAGCGGAGCACAGCACGTCCGCTTGCTGCTGCGGCGGCAATGCCGCAGGATCCTGCTCATGTCTGTGCAACGAGGGGGTGGTCGAGGACTAAGGGAAGGCGGGAGGAGGGGTGGCCGAGACTAAGGAAGGCGGAGGAGGGGTGGGACGAGGACTAAGGAAGGCGGTGAGGGGTGGTCGAGACTAAGGGAAGGCGGGAGGAGTGGGGGACGCAGGACTAAGGGAAGGCGGGGTGAGGGGGGTGGAAGAGGACTAAGGGAAGGCGGGAGGAGGGGTCGAGAATTAAGGGAAGGCGGGAGGAGGGGGTGGACGAGGACTAAGGGAAGTGGGAGGAGGGGGTGGACGAGGACTAAGGGAAGGCGGGAGGAGGGTGGACGAGGACTAAGGGAAGGCGGGAGGAGGGGTGGACGAGGACTAAGTGGAAGGCGGGAGGAGGGGTGGAAGAGGACTAAGGGAAAGCGGGAGGAGGGGTGGACGAGGACTTAAGGGGAAGGCGGAGGAGGGGTGGACGAGGACTAAGGGGAAGGCGGGGAGAAGGGGGTGGACGCAGGACTAAGGGAAGGCGGGAGGAGGGGTTGGACGAGGACTAAGGGAAGGCGGGAGGAGGGGGTGGACGAGGACTAAGGGAAGGCGGGGAGGAGGGGGACGAGGACCATGGGAAGGCGGGAGGAGGGGGGACGAGGACTAAGGGAAGGCGGGAGGGAGGGGGTGGACGAGGACTAAGGGAAGGCGGGAGGAGGGGGGTGGACGAGGACTAATGGAAGGCGGGAGGAGGGGGGCGGAGGACTAAGGGAAGGCGGGAGGAGGGGGTTCGGTGGAGCAGACCTGGTCATCAAGAAGGAGAATTACAAGAACCGGGTGCCGCGGTCGCAGCGAGGCGGAGAGGTCGTGGAGCCCATGGTGAGCGCGCAGTGGTTCATCAAGATGAAGCCTCTGGCCGAGCCCGCGCTCGCTGCCGTGGACAGCGGCGACCTCAAGATTGTGCCAGATCGTTTCGAAAAAGTGACTGCTCACTCCATCCCCGCCTTTCCCCGTGCCCTGCATCCGCTGTCCCGGGCCTTTACCCTGCCTCAGCCTATTTCGTGTCCCTATACTTGCCCTCTGCCCACCTGCATGCCCCTGCATGCCCCTGCAGGCATCTCTTGCCCCTCGCTGCGGGGTGCGCGGTCGAGGGGCCTGGCCTACACACGAGAGATGAGGCGCACCTGGGTGAGGGGGCTCAGCACACGCCGTGGAGCGTGGAGCCCGGATGACGGAAGACGGCTTTGGGGGTTTGCGTCCCTGCCTGCTAAACACTGAACCAGAGGCGCGCATGACCCGGGGGGGGGGGTGTGTGCGAAGATCTACCGGTACTGGCTCGAGGGCATCAAGGACTGGTGTATTTCTCGCCAGGTCGGTGCCCACGCCCGGTGCAGACTCCCAGGCGCGATGCTCAGTGCAGACAGAGCTCAGTGCCGCCCACGCAGTGCACCATGCACCTGCGTCATAATGTAACTGCCTTAAGTTGAATCCGGGCTGTTTCTGCGGCGCTCACCCTGAGGGGGTGGGGTCGGGCGGGGGTCATGCGGCAGCTCTGGTGGGGTCATCGCATACCTGTGTGGTATGTGCACAAAGACGCGGCTGCTGCGGAGATGGCCCAAGCCGGCGGCGGAGATGGCAGCAGGCGCGCTCCACCTCCGCGGCGCCCTGTGCACTGCCGAGCACACTGAGTGCGCTTCCATTGGCTACCTTGGCTTCCGGTGCATCTGGTCCGTCAATCAGGCGGGCTTTTGCCGATGTGTCGCCGGCGCTTCAACGTGCGCCGACGTGGCGGGCGAGATCTCAAAAGTCCCACCGCTTCATCCTTGCGATCCTCTGCCTTTTGTGCGAAGGTGTGCCCAGCTCACCGATGGACGGTTGGGGGTGGGGGGCGCTTGGGGGGTGCTTGGCGATGCAGCGAGGTGTATGTGGTGGCGCACTCGGAGGAGGATGCCAAGGCAAAGGCCGTGGCAGAGCACGGTGACGGCGTGGTGCTGGTGCAGGATGCAGACGTCCTCGACACATGGTTCTCCTCCGGTTTATGGCCCTTCTCCACCCTCGGGTGGCCGGAGCAGACCCCGAAGCTGGAGAAGTTCTACCCGACGGCGGTGATGGAGACGGGGCACGACATCCTGTTCTTCTGGGTCGCGCGCATGGTCATGATGGGCCTGGAGCTCACGGGGAAACTGCCCTTCCACACCATCTTCCTCCACGGTCTTGTGCGAGACGCCCAGGCACGCTCCCCACCTGCGGCCTCCTACATAAGACCCTGGGAGACTCCCTACGTGCGGCCTCCTCCATGCGGCCCGAGGAGTTTATGACAGTGGCATGCGGGCGGAGGGAAGTTTGCCAGGGACGCAAGATGTCAAAAACCCTCGGGAATGTGACAGACCCGCTGGACTTGATTGGGGAGATGGGCACGGACCCCCTGCGCTTCACGTTGGCGGTGGGCAACACGCCCGGGCAGGACCTCAACTTGTCCAACGAGCGCCTCAACTCCAACCGCAACTTCATCAACAAAATCTGGAACGTCGGCAAATTCATCCTTTACAACCTCCAGGTGCGGGCCTCGCACTAGGCCCGCCCTCCTGACGCGCGCCCCTTCTGCGCCTGTGCCCCTATCCTGCCCCCCTCCACTGCGCTCCACCACTGCCCTTTCCTAGATTCCTCCTCGGCCATCCCCTGCCACATTTCGCCACGCCCCTCTTCACTATACTCTTTTACCTCTTGAGCTTTTCGTCTTGGTCCTCGGCACAATATCCCTGAGGATATGTGGATCGCGGCCTCCAGAGCCAGGGAGGTGACGCAAAGGTGACACATGAGGAGCTCTTCCGTTCCCATTGACAACGATAGGCTGCGTCATCGGGGATGACGGGGCATGGCGCAGAGGGGCGTAGCACAGAAAAGGGTCGGGGAGGGCGCGGTGGAGGTGGGGTGGTACAAGCACTGTGGCATGGATGTGAAGCTGATGAGGGAGGCCTATCAAACACCTTCCCGCTCCGAGGGTGCAAAATGCTGGGGAGCTGATGGACAGGAGGCGAGCGCCGAGGAAAAGGAGGCGCTGAGCAAGGTGGATCTGGGCAGTGAGGAAGCTGTCAAGAAGCTGCCGTTAGCGGAGCGGTGGATTGTGAGCAAGCTGCACGCGCTGATCGAGCACGTGACGGCGTGCCAGGAGCGCTACGACTTTGGGGAAGCCGGTGCGCGGCTCGTCGCAGCACCGGACAGCGCGCCTGCCGCACGCTGCCGAGCCCACCCTCTGGCGAGGCCTCTCCACCGGAGGATGGCCCAGATGTTGTGGCCATTGACCCGATGCTCCGCTGCGGGCTTCCATGGACGGCCCGCATGTTGTGGCCATCGACCCGATGCTCCGCTAGGCTTCCATGGACGGCCCGAATGTTGTGGCCATCGACCCGATGCTCACGCGGGCTTCCGCCTGCTCCGGAGTGGTATGGGGTACCTGGGGATGAGTGAGAGCGAGGGCTCGGGGGTGCGCATCCCAGGGCGCGCGATGTACGAGTTCTTGTGGAGCGAGTTTGCGGATTGGTCAGAGCCTCATCTGCCTCCCGAGCTTTACGGCCGCTGATCTTCATGCTCCGCGCTTTCACAGCTCATGCCGATCTGAGTGTGTACTCTCTCCGGCGGTGATACCGCCAACTATATACATGACCTTGTATCCTCGCGTGCATCCGCCACGTCGACACTAGCTGGCATAGCGCTCCGGTGAAGCTCGCGGGTACGCGTGGCTTGCCCTCCCTTTGTCCCGCTTGCTGACGCTGGCTCGCCGGGCACCAGGTATGTGGAGTCCTCCAAGTCGAAGCTGTACTCCAAGGACCTTGACCTAAAGAACAACACTCTCAGTGTGCTGGTTTATGTGTATGAAAAGACGCTGCGCCTACTTCACCCTTTCATCCCTTTCGTTACGGAGGACCTGTGGCAGGTGCGTCAGTCATGCTAGTCGTGATGCGTCAGTCATGCTAGTCGTGATGCGTCAGTCATGCTAGTTGTGATGCGTCTGTCATACTAGTCGTGATGCGTCTGTCATACTAGTCGTGATCGTCAGTCATGGCTCGATCGTCGTCATACTATTCGTGATAAATGTCATACTATTTGTGATGCCTGCCTCATATATTAGATACGTCTGTCATACTAGCCGTCAATATGCAGTCATACTAGTCGTGATAAATGTCATACTGTCGTGATGCGTCATCATGCTAGCCGTGATGCGTCATCATGCGCGTGGTTGCGGCCCCGACACCCTTGGAACCAGGAGTCCGACCACGCCCCCTTACCACCATAACCACACATTGCCCGCCACACCACCATAACCGCCGACCAGCGCCACGGCCACCACCATCGGCGCGCCCGCTTGACCACCATAACTACTGGCAACTGCCCGCACAGCCACCATAACTGCTGGGTACTGCCCGCACGACCACCATAACTGCCGGGTGCTGCACAATCCTGCCCTCATCGCACATCCGGGTCTTCACTGTGAGAGTTTGGGTGTTACATCCCCTGTTGTGGTGGAGGCTACACCAAAGCTGCTCAGGGAGGGTTGAAGGGGACTTGACTGGGAAGGGTTGGAGAGCAGGCCATTCCGCATTCCGGCACATCCGTCAGCACAGCGTCGTGGCCCGCCTGCGGCCTCGCCCAGGTGAGCTCCGCAGCTGTCCGCAGCCAGAGCGCCATGGAGCCATGGGCGCCATCCTCTGCATGTTGCGCCGCCCCTCTGCATGTTGCGCCGCCGGGAGGCGTGGGCACAGCAGGCTGCCAGGGCCGTGTAGGGCGCGGTGAGGGTGGTGATGGGGCGCGGACATGGTGCTGATGCAGGATAAGGAGGCGGTGGAGAATTTCGAAGTACTTCAGGTGCGTGCCATCAGTGTGGAAATGTCGACGCGGCTTGCAGTCAGACCCCAATCTCCAGGACCCGTGGATGCGAGATGGCATGCTGGGAGCCGTGGATACGAGGTGGCATGCTGGGAGACGTGGATGTGGGAATGTGGGTTGGGAGATGGAACGCTGTCGATAGGGGTAGCTCAGAGAGTTAGGGATACACGGAGTGGGGGAACGTAGGGTTGACTTTTCGGCAGGATGGCGAGGGGATGGCGAGGGGAGTTACCATAGATTGGTTGCATGGGCACTGCCCCAGGCAGCATCACTGTCCCAGCAGCCACTCTACCACCCGTCCTTGTGCACTGACGGCGCCGCCTGTTGTTTGGGAGCCGCAGGATCTTGTGCGCTCAATCCGTAACGTTCGTGCGGAGTACAACGTCGAGATGGGTAAGAAGATTCCGGTGACCATCGCAGCAGCCACCCCGGCCGTGCGCTCGGCGTTAGATGAGGAGCTGGATGCGGTGGCTGGGTTGGCTCGGTTAGATACTGCGAACCTGCAGGTGCGCCTTCTTCGGCCCTCCGGCACCCCCCTCACTTGCTTCGATCCCCCATGCAGCCCCCCTCTTCCCCCACCTTCTCCTCCCCCCTTCATTCTTCCTCCAGCAGTCTATCTCAGGCCTCTCCTGACTCCATTCCCAAAGCCCCTACTCTAACGGTAAATGTGGGATGAATCTTGTCGGCTGATGCTGCTTGTCAGCGACTATTGATGCGGCCGTTGTGGCGGTTTTGTGCATCAGCAATCTGCGTTTGACTCTTGTCAAGTATAGCAAGTCTGCCGGCTGTTTGTTGGACCCACAAGCGCCGCTGGCTGCTAATCGAGCACGCTGCCGCCACAGGCTGCCCGTCATCTGCGTCACAGTTTGTGACACTTCCGATGAAGCCAGCACCGGCCGCGTGTGCGCCAGGCCTAGGATGGAAACTGTACGATGTGCGCGGTGCACGCTGCACCTGCGAGTGGCCGCGCCCGTAGAGACCTTGGCGATTGGCTGAGCGCCTTGGTGCGCCGCATTGGGGGTGATGCAGATTGTGCAGAGCCTGGAGGACACCGAGGTTGACGGAGTGCGTGCAGTCGTCTGTGAGGGGTTGGAGGTGTTCCTGCCGCTTGCCGGCCTTGCAGACCCGGCCAAGGAGGTGCCTTGCTTTCTCAGCCTTCTCTGAGAACCGCACTCGCGAGTTCCTGGCGCATTCTGACCCATGCGGCCCTGTATGAAGGACCCTTTCCAAAAGTGTTGAAGCGCCATGTCAAACTTCAAGAGTTGCTGTTGCTGTTTCGATAGCATTCAAGGCTATGGCCTTTTACTGACAGAGGCGGCAAGCTTTTGCATGGTGAGGGCGTCTCAAAACGAGCGGGCATCAGCGATTCCAGCATGTCCACATACTCGTGGATCTGCTGGGAATCGAGATCGGTCCATTTTCAAAAACTCACCGTTGCTGAAAGTTTCACCTGCAAATATCAAGGAATGCGTATTTTATGGCCCGAAATATGGAGCGTCGAGTTTCTGCAGACAGCGGACTAATTTCATGCGTTGCACGCGCATCCCAGTCGTGTGGGACACTGGGTTTCTCCCAGCTACTCAGTGGCTTGGTGGAAAGTTTCGAGATATTCAATTTTGCTAATGCTCTCACGGTCCAAGCTCTTGGATGGATTTAGCGCTCTGACATCTGACGCTGATTTGCACTCCCCGTGGCAATATGTCTACAGATTGCACGCCTCGAAAAGCAGAAGAAAAAGATTGAAAAGGAGCTCCAACAGCTGAACGGCCGTCTCTCATCACCCAAGTTCGTAGAGAAGGCCCCTCAAAAGGTGGTGGACGAGGCAAAGGCGCAGGCTGCTGGGCTGCAAGAGGAATTGAATCTCGTTGACCAAAGGTACTTGATAATCGCACATTGGGTGTGGAGAAGCAGGAGAGCCCCCCGGAGAGGCATTCGCATTTTCTGTCTGGGCACGGATCCGCATGGACACGCTCTTCTCAATTCCGTGTTTCTATCACGAGTTTGGCGGTGTGCTGAGTCGTTCAAATGCATCAAGATTCATTGCCACGTGGTTACGATACAAAAGGCTTTTGATCAGTCTATCCACTGCTATGGGGCCGCTTTTTTGACGGAAGAATGGCAGTCTTTTCCGTAGTGGCTCATGTTGGAATCGGCGCAAGCACGCCGCAGCATGCATGCAGTCATAACTTTGCTTGCTTTCAAGCATCCGGCCACACCGCGCCTCACTTCTTGTTGCATTGCGTAGGAACTTGACAATGGTTCGGCATGGCCTGCACTTGCAGATTGGAGCAGATGAATAAGCTGCTGGCTGCTGCGTAAGGCACGCGTGCCTTTGGGGTTATTCGCCGTGGACCAGCGTGCAACAATGTTAGCAGCATAAGCAATGTCGCTTGTCCTCCTGCTGAAGAGGTTGGCTTATGAAAAGTGCCCTCGAGGGGTGTTGTAATTTTTGGGAGGTGTATCTGCCGAGGTGCCAACGTAAGTACTTCACTTGGAGTGCAGCTTGCACAGCAACGATGCAATTATTCTCTCCTTGTGATGGATGATGGATAACAACATGGAACCACTATGCTGATATTCTGGCATCGTCCAATGCTGCTGCTCACGAACTTGATGTGATGAGGAAAGCAATGGTATCGTTCTGGTATACTTCTGGCAGCCAGTGTTACATGACGTAGTATGCATAACATATATTGTTGCATTAGCCTAGTTTCATATCTCGTAACTCGTAATAGATTGAATAGACTACAATGTGTGCATTATCAGGCTGACTTCGCTCGCTGCACATGGTGCTTTGTGTGGTATCTTGGCACGGCACTGCCCTGTTCCATCATTTTGTATCCACTAGTTCGGTGTCAGGCTGGCTTCGATCGGCGTGCATTATACGATTCCGTATGTAGCATGTGTGCGAATATACCTACGCATTGTTGCGCAGCACCCGGAAGTGAATCATGCCGATGTATCCGTCTGAACATACGTGGTCATATCGATCACATGGGTAGCACCTCTTTTGGGGTGAAGTGTGTGCGCGGGCATCATGTGGCCATGGTAAGACAGGCGGATCTGAGGTATTCGAAAGCGAGAGTCCCGGTCGCATGCAATCTTCATGGGAGCCCCATGGAGTCGCCCGACGTGGTCAACGTACATGCGGGCATTCTGAGCTGCAGTACTCTTCGCATACGACACAGGAACTACATGCACCATCTTGGATACCTTGTCCGTGAAGGCGGCAATCGCATCGTACCCCATATGCTCTTGGTACGAGGTAAACCTGTGACAAAATCAATACTGACAACCCGCCCAAGGTGTACCGGTACTTGGAGAGGGTTCAGTAGCCCATCAGGGTAGCCGTCACGTGGTCTCGTCTACTGACAAACCAGGCATGACCTGGTCCATTCTGTGACGTCCCGGGTCATACGAGGCCACGAGAACCTCCTACCTACACCCTCAAGCGCCTTATCCCTGCCGCTGTGCCCAGCTACTGGTGACCTGTGTGCTTTCCATCCAAAGCATCAATTTCCTGTCCGGTGAGATAAAATCAGATCATCTACCTGGCGGGAAAACTCGACCCGCTAGTGAGAGCCCGCTTGCGGCACCTCCATTTCAAGGTGCCCAAGTACTGGTTACGCTCAAACTCTACTTTTAGTGTTCAAATGAACCAATCAGCTCCCAGATGACCGGTTGCAGCCCGGGCTCGCGCCGCCTCTCCGGTGGTGACCTCAATACATAACCTGTCACATGGTTAACGAAAAGCGGGACGCGTTTTTGTATGATGGGTTAAGGATTCCGGATTATGTCGTAATGTCAAGGCGTTATCCATATCTGTGATCAGTTTGCGGGACACCTCTAATGTTAAGTCGGCGTGATTGTTGAACTTTGAAGGCCCCGTTGGTGTAGGGCAACATCGGCAGTAGGTCCAACAATTATATTAGTGGCACGTTACTCAACGCCAATGACGGATACTTCGAAGTATATCTGTGCTAGGAGGCAAGCACAAGAGCAAGAAAAACGGCTAAGTACAAAACGCAAGAGTACTCAGTACGGAGTACAGTAGGACCGATCAGAATGATGTTGATGTGAGGTGCTTAGCCTGTTGTACGGAGTACTCAGTACAGTTGAGTTATGGAAAGAGTTCCTGAATGCATAAGAACTCTAAGTGTAACCCGTTTCGGAGATGAGAACTGAACTGAGAATTGTGACATAAAAGTAAAGAGCCGTAACTGCTGTATATTGTGTATTGAAAGCATGCACTGAAAGCAAAAGCATACTAGAAGGATTTACGAAACCGAAGTCCGATAGTAGACAAATCGAAACCATACCTCGTGCGGTCGTTTAATAAGTATAGATAAGATAAGTCCGAAACCGTAAAGAAGAGAAGAAGCAAGAGTGTAGACTCCTACAAAATGGTAATTAGGCCGTGTTTTCACGTTGCTTCCCTGTTTTTTTTGCGCGAATTCTGATCAAAACCACCTTGCCTCGCGTGATTAGCTAGCGTAGAACCTTTCTACGAAATCGATAATGCGTATCGTTGCGCGGCGGTGTGTGGGTTTGAGGGTTCCAGGTACTCTTGGGACCGCGTTGGCGTGGAGGAATCTAGCCCAACGACAATCTTTTTGAGGCGCGAGCGTTGCCCCTTCTATTAGCACGCATAACGCACGCACGCATAGCCGAGATTTCGGCGTTCCGCAGGTACTAGGATTACAAATCGCTTCAGAATTTCGGCAATTCCGACCCTTCGCGGCGGAAGCGCTGCGCAAATTTTTTAAAATTGCGTAGCTTTTGCTGAATTTCGGGATCGGTTTGTGATCTTGCGTGCCTCTAGTGTAGCCCCCTAGTCCCCCCTATTCGGAAATTGCCGCGCTTCGGCCGGTGTGACTGCTTGTGCTCGCACACAAGTGGTGAATTTCTGAAAGCGGGTGCTAGTTACCGCGCGTGGCGTGGGGCGTTTTTCAATTGGTTAGTTTGCAAGCGTACCACGCGTGATGTTCCCAATGGATCTTCTAGTTCCCTCTATTTCGGAAATCTCCGCGCTTCGGCCGGTGTAACTCCTTGTGCTCGCACACAAGTAGTGAATTTCTGGATCGGCGGGTGCTGGTCACCGCGTGTGTCATATAGCACCTCCAGTTGGTTAGATCGCACGCATAGCACGCATATAATGTACTCGGATGGAGAGGGATTCCATGGTCGGTCGGGTCGTCATGGCGGGGGTCGGGCCGGCGCCGCCCCCGGCTCAGCCGTGGGGTCCGGTCAGTCGGGATCTCGTGCTGGAATCTGTATAGGCAGCCCTGACTGGGAGTCCCGGTGCAGGCCCCTATGACAGACCCCTAGGACCAACACTGGACCGCTGACTGATCTATAGGTTCGTGCTGTGACACACGCTGTGTCACAGGTAGGCTAGTATCCGAGACCGTTGCGAGACCGTTCCGGGTATATCTAGCTTAGGGTTTATTATCTTATCACAGTTTATCCACACAGTTCGGGACCCTCTGATATCTAGTGAACTAGGATATTCCGGTAGGTTATGGGCCCACCACGCTTCCACTGCGCTCACGGCCCACCACGCTTCCGCTGCGGGTCTGTCGGTCGGCCCGGGCTCTTCGGAGTTCTGGGGCGCGGCTGGCAGATCGGACAGCCGGGATTGGCGCTCCCGTGAAAGGGGGGGGGGAGTGCGGCGTGCACTCGCACGCCAATACGGCGGTGGAGCCCTCGAGGTTACACCGGCGCGCACGCCCCTGAGGGCCCCTCCGGGGTTGTCTGGTGGGCCCCCCCAGGGCCTCACCACCGAGAACCCCCTCACCAGCGAGAGTCAGTGGGGCTGAGCCAGTGTCCGAGCTCGCATTGAGCTCGGCGCTACGGCAGCCGGCGCGCCGGAAGCGTGCGTCGCCCGAAGCTCCGGCACCGGCGGCGAGCGCCAGCTCCGAGTCGGACTCGGACCGCTCTGCTAAGGGACTGAACCCCTCAGCGGCTCCCTTCTCCCCACTCCCTGCGTCCAGCAGGAGTGCGGGCAGTAGGTTCGTCCGTCAGGAACCGGCGCCGGGACCGGCAGCGTCCTCCCTCTCTCCCCTCGTGGAGTGCGAGCAAGGGAATCTCATCAGCGCCCCAGGGCGCTTTGAGATTTACCGAGCCAGTGACTGGAGCCCCCCTGCAGAAGGGGAGTTTGACGATGTCCGGCGCTCAGAGCGGCTGGACGTCGTCCAGTCACGGGAGCACGAGTCTCGCATCCGGCCCAATCCAGCTTGGCGAGGGGAGCGACGTCAATCCATGCTCGCATTGGCCCTCCGTCAATGGAGCACTTGGGCGCTGGACTCAGCGCAACGACGTGCAAGAGTCTCCCTGCCAGCTCGTCAGCGCGCAACCGCGCGGCTTGCGTGGGTCGCATGGAAGGCCAGAGCGGACCGGTCAGCGCATCAGCGCGAACTCCAGCGCCTGGCATTCCAAGCTTGGAAGGACGTCACCCAGCAGGTCGCCCAACTTCAGGGCCTGTTTGTCAGAGGCAGTCGGCGTCGAGTCGAGTCCGCTTTCGCGGCATGGCGCCAGCGTGTCGTCCAGTCACAGGGTCTGTGGCGCAGGGGCAGTCGACGTCGAGCTGGGGCCGCCTTCATGGCATGGCACCAGCAAACGATGCTTGCCAAGGAGAGGAGCACCTGGTGGGTTGGAGCCCGGAGCCAACGGATGACTCAGATGGTCAGAAGGTGTCTCCGCGAGTGGCGCCGACTCCCCAGGACGACCCCAGTCAGCTCGGACTCGTCCCAAGGAACGAGTGCCCGCCGTCCAGTAAGGAAAGCGGGAACCTCATCCGACGTCAGCTCTTGCTCGGATTCCGACGAGGAGTCTTGGTGGAAAGACATCCGTCGAGGCCTAAAGCGCCTGGGGAAAGACCACCCGCTGTCAGGGGTAATGTGGTTCCAGTTTAAGGACCATGGGCTCTCCGACGACGGCGCTTATCGCCTGGAGATCCACCAGCAGTCAGTCTCCGAGTCCAAGGGATTGATGCAGCAAAAGCGCGAGGACCCTCACAACTCCCTCGGGAGGTGTAGATTCTCTGCCTTTGCCATCAACGTCAGCAGACCAGGGGAGATAGTACGCCGAGGAGTGGACCTCCAGGAGGTAAGGAGAGCGGTCGTCGCTGCCGTCAGAATGAGCGGCCGCACCCGGAAGTCACACAGGGGTCTTAGGAAGTCAGGTACAGCACCTCCGAGTTCCGCAGCCCCCGGTGGGAACTGGTCAAACCGGTTTGCTCCCCTCTCGTCCTCATCGGAGGAGGAGCATCCCGCGGATCCTCCGAGGCCCAGGACTCAGGCGCCTAAGCCGAGCGGCCCCAGTCGCCCGGTGCCTCGCACTAGGAAGCCCAGTCGAGCACCCTCGGCCCCTCACCCCGGTCCGACTTCCTCAGGGGACACGTCGTCGTCCCCGGAGTCCACCTGGAGCAGGAACAGTCAGGACCTGCAAGAGCTGAAGGAAGCCTGGCAGAAGGAGTCTCAAGCTCGGGAGGCAGCTGCCGAGGCTCGCCTGGAACAGCTGTCTCGGCAACTCCAAGAGAGTCAAAGAGCTGCCGAGGAGCGCAGGGGCTCCGATCAGCGCGCTGCCGAGGAACGCAGGGCCTCCGAGCAACGCGCTGTCGAAGAGCGCTGGGCTGCAGACCGGCTGGCCGCAGAAGCCCGGGAGACTGCCAGGCAGTTGGCTGTCGACGAGAGCGTCGCTCAGCAGGTAGCTGCTGACGAGCGGCGAGCAGCAGATCGAGGTCGGCTGAGGCCCAGTTGGAGGAGAGGCTGCAGGCGGTCATAGAGTCACAAGTCCAAAGGCTCGCCCTGGTTCAGGCTTCGCCCTCGGGGCCCGTGGAGTCAGACGCTCGAGGGCCCGCAGCGGCAGTGTCGAGTCCGGTTCAGGAGACGCCCATCTCCCGAGAGGGACATGAGCTGGTAGAGCCGGCTTCCGTCGTCACCTGTGACGTCGAGAACCGGGGCGTTCAAAGCCCGCCGGAGGAGTCACACGCGGGCGTGGCATCGCTTCCGCCGCACTCATGGGACTATATTTCCCTTCCAGTGAAAGTCTGCGCCGCCCTCCGGCAACACGTGGTCGAGCATGGCAAACCGGGGGTCGACGCCCAGCGCCTGTTTTACGACGCCGCCCGTAGGTATCGTTCCCTTGGTCAGGTCGCTGGGTGCGTGCACACTACCAGTCAGATCAGGCAGTGCCTGAAGGCGAGGGTCTCGGACGAGGACAGAGTCCTCGGGTCCCAGGTGATTTACAGTCTCACGGCGGCCGTAGCGCCCGTCGCAGAGAACTGCGCTCGCTGCGGGTGCGGGCACGAGGAGAGTCCGGTGCATATGTGGACATGTCAGGTGGGCACTAGGAAAAGTGTAGTGGCACTCCTGAAGAAGGTGTACCTGCCGGTGTGTGGGTTTTGCTCCGCGGACGTGTGGCCCGGTGCTTTCGACAACTTCCCGGTTGTGTCACCGCCTCCGCTTGCTGCTGCAGCGGACACACCAGGAGACGGGGGGGGGATGGTCCCTCAACCTGAGCACTCGGAGCCAAACGAGCCTCCGGAGGGGCCCGGTGTCAGCAGTCATGGAGGTCCCGGAGGCTCGGGGGGTGGTGATCCTGGAGGGCCAGGAGGTCCGGGGGGTCCGGGCGAGGATCCTGGCGGCGATGGGCCGGGTGAGGACGGGGATGGCGACAGCCAGTTCACCTTCCATACCGAGTCCTCTCGTTACAGGGAGTCCCGACGCCATTACAGTCGTAAGGACGAGCAGCACGCCCTTAAGGAGGCCCTCAGAGCCATGGAGAAGGCGGTGGACAGATACCACACGGAGGTGGAGGGGTCGTCCCACGTCTTTGGTCGGCTCCTCCGATTTGTTCGGCAGGTCAGGGAGGTTCGGGAACTGGAGCCGGTGCGCTACGCCATGGAGATGGCGCGTCTGGGCACACTAGAGGGCGGGGGTGAGGAGACGGTGTTGTCAGACCACTCCCTGCTGTCGGAAGTGGCCAGACACTGCTTCGGCAAACTGAGCTCCGAGTACCGCGAGCTTTCTTCGGTGTTGAAGGAAGCTCGGGACGGTAAGAACCTCACCCTGGACGTCATAGTGGTCCCCTTGGCGCAGCTGGTGATGCCCGACAAGGGGGAGATGGCGTCGATCGGTCCGTTCCTGCGTCGTGTGCGTCAAAGTCAGGACAGTAAAGGGCGCGGGCCCCGTCACAGCGGGGTCAGGGGGACATAAGGGCCCCGCGCCGGCGTCCACAGCGATGCAGGTGCTGCGTGATAGGTGGAGAAGGTGCGGGAGACACCTTAGTAGCAGCGCCAAGCGCCACCTCAGGAACCGGGTCGGGGAGTGTGAACAGGAAGATTTGGACATGCTAGCCGCCACCCGCACGGGAAGCCCAGAGCCTCCTGAGCGGGAACAGGTCGAGCAACGCATCCAGAGAGAGCAGGCGAACTTCTGGAAGTCCGCCAGAACCCCAACAACCGCCTCGGTTCCGCGTCCCGAGGAGCCGTGGGAGCTGCTCTGTTGGATCACCGGTGCGGACACCCGGGATAAAAACCGGTCGAGCCACACAGTTGAGCCACGGGCAGTCTACCTACAGCACTTGGAGAACCAGGGGTCGGATGTGGCGAGAGTTCGCGGGCACTGGAAGTTCAGGGCTCAGCGTTTACCCCGTAGAGTTAGGAAAGCCTTTAAGGCCCAGCAGCCAGGTGCTCGCCTGCGTCCCGCCATTAGGGCGCTAGAAAGGTATCTGGAGCTGGAAGAGTCATAGGTCGGTCAAGTCCCTTGCGCTTTGGAGAGCAAGGCAAAGGCGAGTGAGCAAGAAGCTTGGCCCCACAACTAGTAAGCCCCAGTTGAATCGAGAAGAATTAGATAAGCGCTTGAAGCGGCTCGTCAGGGTACGTGAATTCAATCGCCGACGCCGAGCCATCTTGGATCAGGAGTTTGGACGGTTCGTTCGCGTAGCCAAGCCCAAGCCCGTCGAGGGAGAAGAACTCTCACCACCAGAGAGAACTTCAAAGCCCAATCGGCCGTGGTTGACCAGAAGCAGGGCTCGCCAGGCTTTGGGTCCGAAACGCAGACCATGGCTGACTCCTGAAGACAAGGCGCTTCGAGCCTCTCGATTGCGACGCAGATACGAGTTGGAGGATAGGGACCCGGCTTCTACCTCAACAGAACGCCATGCGGACTTCCACGCCTTCGTGCAGGAGGAGTTGGATAGGGAAAATAGGGAACTTCAGCAGGACAATGAGCTGATGCACCGGGACGAGCAAGTCAGAAAGCACATAGCGGCTAAACTGGCTGCAGCATCAGTTCAAGTCGCGGTTTCCCCCCCAGACTTCCCGGAGCGCAGTGCAGTCCAGAAAGCAGTCGCCATCGGCCTGCTAGCTGACGCATGCACTTACTGCCTCCCGGACTGTGACTCCGACGCGGAAACGTCAGTCACCCGCCTGGACTGCATAATGCAGGACGGCGATATCAGTCCGAGCTGGTGTGAGTCCCTGGCAGCGGTGTCCTCGATGGGAGCGCGCCCGAGGAGTTTCGACAGGCACAGTCGCACACCGACGTTGCTGCTGTTTTAGGCCTGGATCGCGGGCGTCAGAGTCAAGGTGTTGGTGGATTCGGGAGCGTCCACCAATATTATCGCAAAGAGTACACTGCAGAAGCTCACCGGCATCAAGCCGGTGCGCCACGAGCAAGCCATGCGGGTTCGAGTGGCTGACGGCACCACGTATGATGCTAATTCCTGCATCAGGCCCAAGCTCCTTGCTGAGACGTCAAAGGGGGCGTACGGCCAGCAGGTTGAGCTTCGGGTAATGCCCCTCGACCTCAAGGTGGATGTCATCCTAGGAGGTCCTTGGCTGGCAAACCTTGCCCCGGTTACACTGGATTATAAGAATTGGGGTTCGGTCCGGTTCACCAAGGGCAGGGAAGAGGTCGTCATCACCGGCTGTTCGCCGGGGTCCCCGGACCCCAGTCGCTCCAAGGACACGGCAATGGCACTGGTGCAGGGAGTCATTTTGAGCCAACGTCGAGCTCGTCGGGACCTGCGGGCCCTCCGAAACAAAGAGGAGCAAGCTTTCGTTGTCTACCTCGGCCCCGATGGGTCTTTTGGCGCGTTAGCTTGCAACAAGGGGGGGGAGATTCCGACGAGGATTCCCCCAACGATGTTGTAGCAGGCCTAGCGTCAGAACCCTCCTCCGGGTCCGAGGATAGTGAAGTCAGCGTGCGCCCCAGCGCAACGGTGCCGGACGGAGCAGAGGAGTCTGAGGGGCCGGGAGGGTTGGTTTCGGACAGCTCCGAGTCCGGCTACAGTGACGTGGAAGGGGCGTGTCATTTGCGGAGAGTAGGGGCGGTGGTCGAGGATATTAGGCCAAAGGGATTTGCGAGTACGGTTGACGAGGCCGGGGATCATCCTGACCCTCTCAGCGTTTTCGCTAGCAAGCAGGAAGCGAACGGAGCATTTGCGTTGCTTCCGCCAGCGGTGCGTAGACAGGCGATAGAGGATCACGCAGCCGGGAAGCCACCCACCTGGCACGCTCAGGCGGCCGCGGCGCTCCAGCAGGGCCGGGGTCTGGTCGCGGAGCGACGACCCCGAGCACGGCGTAAGCGAGTGCGTTGGCGTGACCAGGTCGCAGCAGTCGGTCAGCCTGGTGCTGAAGGTGGCCCCTCCGCTGGGCAGCCGCCGGGACCAAAAGTCCCCACCGTTCCGAGCCCTCAGAGGCAGAAGTCGAGAGCCCCGGCACCAGTCGTGCCGCCAGACACTACCCCGCCGCCAGCTCCGCGAACCACAGACCAGTCGGCCCCAGTCGTCGCGTCAAGCACCACCCCGCCGCCAGCTCCACGGACCACAGACCAGCCAGTACCAGTCGTCCCGCCAGTCACTACCCCGCCGCCAGCTCCACAGACCGCAGATCAGGCCTCCCCGGAACCGCCGGAGGACGAGATAGACGAGACGGTGTCGCCGGAAATCTGGCAGCAGCTTAGGGACCTGGAAAAGGAGTTCGCAGATGTCATTTGCACAGAGCTGCCAGATTCGGTCCAGTCAAGGGAATACAAGGCCGGCATCCGGCTCAGGCCAGATTGGAATGGGAACCCCTTGCACCGGCGAGGATACAAGTTGTCGCAGGAGGAGTTGCGGCGACTCCGGCAACAGCTAGATGAACTCTTAGCCAAAGGGTACATACGACCCTCGGCCTCTCCGTGGGGTTGTCCCGTGCTGATGGTCCCCAAGCCGAGTAATCCCAAGGAGTTGCGTCTAGTCATTGACTACTGACAGATCAATGAGATCACGATCAAGGATAAGTACCCCCTCCCGGATGTACAGAGTCTCTTAGATGACCTACAAGGGGCTACCGTCTTCTCTACGATGGATGCCCTTTGGGGATTTTGGCAGGTCCCTATGGGAGCGGATGACGTGGAGAAAACCGCAATGACTACGCACTTTGGAGCGTACGAGTGGTTGGTCATGCCCATGGGATTGTCAAACTCCCCAAGCACCTGGCAAAGGATGATGACCCAGTATCTCGGGCACCTACCCTTTTGCAGGGTATTTGTAGATGACATCATGATTTTCTCAGCTGAGGTTCCGGGTAAGAGCGCCCATGAGGTACACCTCGACCACCTCCGCCAGGTCTTGGAGGCGTGTCGAAAGAATTCCGTCTATCTTAAAAAGTCGAAAGTCAAACTGTGCAAACGAGCAGTCCGGTTCCTAGGGCATGTGGTGGATCGGGATGGATGCCGCCCACAGCAGGATAAGGTTGCGTCGGTACGCGATTGGCCAGACCTAGAAACTGTCACACACGTGCGACAGTTCCTGGGCATGTGTGGCTTCTACCGAAGGTACATCCAGAACTTCGCAGATATCGCGTACCCCTTGACCCGCCTCACCAAATCCGGCGTGGAATGGACCTGGGGCGAGAATGAAAAAGCAGCATTTAAACAGCTGAAAACTGCTTTGATCTCCTCCCCAGCCTTGGCCCTACCCGATCAAAAGGGCGCAGCAGACGGTTCCAGACCCTTCTTCGTACAGACAGATGCCAGTGGAGTAGCACTAGGGGGTGTACTCATGCAGGATCATGGACGAGGCTTGCAGCCCTTGGCCTTTGAAAGCCGGCAGTTCTCCAGCGCGCAGAGAACTATCACGCTGGGGAACGAGAGCTTTGTGCCATCCATCATTGTACCACGGTCACCTGGAGACATTATCCGATTTTTAAATCATTTAAGCTCATGGGAGACCATAAACCCCTCCAGTGGCTCTTCGCCCCAGCTAGGGAGCTCAGCCGACGTCAGGCTCGCTGGTACGAGGACTTGGTAGAGGTAGGAGTCCATCAGATGGAGCACGTGCCAGGGCGCTGTTTGGTAGTACCGGATGCGCAGTCCCGGCGACCAGACTATCAGGAAATGTCCGCCAGGGAGGGTTTGAAGGAAAAAGGGATAGTGGATCGCGCCACGGATGGGCCCAGAGACTCCGAGCCGAAAGGCAAGGGGTCCGAAGAGGACGAGGATCCTACCTCTGTCCTCGGGACAGTGGATCGCGCCACAGATGGACCCAGGTACTCTGAGCCGAAAGGCAAGAGATTCGAAGAGGACGAGGATCCTACATCTGTCTTAGTAGGCGCCACCTTCGAGTATAGTGATTCCGAGGACGAGTCCTTCCCTCCCACCAGTCCGGCACCGGTCATTGGTGAGCTCACCCATCTGAATGGGCTCACGTGGGTAGAGACGCCGGCCCTCTGGCTGGACGCAGCTGCCACCCTAGCAGTAGGCGAGAAGTCCTTAAGGGATGCCGAATCGCTAGCAGTCATGACCAGAGCAGACCGAGCTAGGGAACAGGCCGCAGCAGAAGTCCAGAGTCACCCGGAGACAGCAAGAGGAGCACCGGGGACCGACGAGTTCCCCCATCCTGAGACCAAGAGTCATCCGAAGGCAGCCGGAGAGGCACCTGAGCCCGTTAAGCCCCCAGAAGGTAGCTCCCACTACGACCAGGTCGTAGATCGCCAGGATCGGAAGCTGATCAGGGAGCGCTTTGAGGAGATAGCGGCCCAGTACGGGATGTTTGACGTTGACGCGTGTTGCGACTCCATGGGCGTTAACCGGCAGGTTGACACCTATTGGACCGACTGCTTGAAGGAAAAGTGGCGCGGGAAACACGTTTGGTGTAACCCCCCTTACACGAAGGATTCGGACTTGATAGAAAGAATTCTTCGGCATTTCCTTGCTGAGTGGCGCGCCGATCCGGAAAACACCTCGGCGATGTTCCTTCTACCAGACTATGACGCTCCCTGGAGGCGGTTGATTCACCCCAAATATGGGCTTCATCCGGTCAAGGTCTTTGACATGAAGGACGAAAAAGGTCGTCCCAACCACCTCTTCGAGTCTCCTGATGGAGGTCGGCCCCCGCTGCGCTGGCCGGTCCTTCTGGTTTGGGCCCCAGCAGCCAGCAGGGCAAAGCCCCGAGCGCCACCTGCGCGAAAGGACAGTGAGGCGGAACCCGACGAGCCTTTAGTCACTACAGGGGTTGCAGCGAAGGTCAGGGCAGCGTCAGGACCACTGAAGGCTGATGAGTTCGTCCGCGCCTTGCAAGCGGAATACGAACGCAGCCCGTACCTCAGTTCGTTGAGAGAAGAACTGATCGCAGCCCCACATCAGAGGACAGACACATTTCGCATGGTAGACGACATGATTTGGCGAGTGGCAGAAGGGCGGTATCAGCTGGTGCTAGCTCAGGATTCCCCCCTCAGAGAGCTGGTGATGCGCGAAGCACACGAGTCCCCGGCAGCAGGGCACACAAGAAGGGATAAGACACTGGACAGGGTATCCCGTCGTTTTTGGTGGCCACGCATGAGCAAGGATGTCACCGACTGGTGCAAATCCTGCGTCGTGTGCCAGCAGACCCGGCCGCGCAACGGGTATCCAGACGGTCAGCTTAACCCCCTGCAAGTCCCAGTAAGACTGTGGCAAGTGGTTAGTATCGACTTCGTCACTGGGCTGCCTCGCACAGAGCGAGGGTACGACGCGTTTGCTACCTTCACGGACAAGTTGTCCAAGATGGTGCACGTAGTCCCCATGCTTTACGCTGACAGCTCGGCTGCACAGATCGCGCGCATGTATTTCGACCAAGTGTGGCGTTTGCACGGCGCTCCCATGAAGCTCGTCTGTGATCGGGACTCCCGCTTCAGAGATGAAATGCATCTCGAGCTACATCGGTTGATGGGAGTCCAGATTGCCTCTACCACGCCGTACCACCCACAAGGTGATGGGCAGGGAGAGCACACAAACCACACGGTCGAACGTATGTTACGCGCGTATGTCGACGCCAACCAGCACGATTGGGACTTGTGGTGTACCCCGGTCGAGTACGCCATCAATGACTCTCGTTCCGCCGTCACGGGCTTCACCCCTTTTGAACTGACGTACGGTCACGCTCCGGCCTCTCAGCTAGACTTCTTCGTGGAGGCAGCACTTGCATCACGGAGAGGCCGAGCTAAGGGGGGGAGGGGCGCAGCAGTGAAAAAGGGTACAGCCCACGAGACAGCCCGCCAATTTGTTCGCCAGTTGCAGCTCGCTAGGGAGAAGCTGCTCTTAGCTCAGCAGCAGCAGATCGCCCAGTACGACGCGCGTCACAAGTCCAGGAGTTACGCAGTAGGTGATGAGGTTTGGGTAGACGCCACGTACCTCACCCAGCCGGGCGACCGCGGGTTGCACAAGAAATTGCTTAAGAAGCGCCTCGGACCCCTTCGGGTGCTGGAAGTCTTTCACAGCGACAGGCAGATGGCCCTTCCCGCGAGCGATAGGGGCGCACCGTCGGCCTATAGGTTGCAGACGCCTAAGCAGTGGAAAGTGCACGATGTGTTTACCGTGGACCGGCTTTCGCCGGTAGAGTCGAGTAGCCGCTTTGTCGAGAGAGCTAAGGAGATTCCCCCTCCTCCGTTGGACGTCAGTGGACGCAAGGAAACCCACGTCGAGAGGGTGGAGCGTTCGCGTACGCGCCAGCGTCAGGGTAGGAGGTGGACGGAGTACCTGGTCAAGTGGACAGGAATGCCCCGCAGTGAGAACGAGTGGAAGACCCGAGAGGATCTGGAGTGGGACGGAGCCGGTAGGCCCGGCGTTCCCAACCGGGCGTTGTTGGAGTTTGAGAGGATCGAGGCTAAGAGAGTGGAGCGAGAGAAGCTTAGGGTCCGTAAGAGGCGCGACGAATCCGCAGGAGCAATATGGACCACGCTCTCGGAGGAGCTCAAGGTAGACGGCGCAATGCCATGGGTGCCAGAGGAGAGGTTTGATGAGGAAGTAGGAACTTTCGCGAGAGTATCTGCTCAGAGCACCCTGCCTCCCGTCAACGGAGCCGCAGCACTTGAGAACGAGCCAGTCGGCCAGTCTAAAATTCTCGTATTGTTTTGTGGGACTTGGTCAGTCGAGAGGCAGTTTACTAAGCAATTTCCCAACAGCGAAGTAGTTGCCGTAGACATTCAGCCCAAGTGGGGCCCCAACCATTGCGAGGATATCATGCGATGGGACTACCGACAGTTCAGACCAGGACACTTCGACGTAGTTTGGGCTAGCCCACCTTGTACAGAGTACAGCCAGGCGAAGACAGTAGGCATCCGAGATTTGCGCGCTGCGGACAGGCGAGTTCGTAGGACATTGGAGATCATCCGGTACTTGAGGCCCGAAGCATACTTCATTGAGAACCCGAAGGGAAGAGAGCCCCACGGTTTGCACACGCGTCGATGCATGAGCAATCTACCAGCTCCGCACCTCGTCACGTACTGTAAATACGGGACCACATACAGCCCACATACCACAACTGGACCAACGTTCCGTTGCGCACACCCCCGCGAGTGTGCGATTCCGACACGCCTTGCGAATTCTTCCGGCAATACGGTAGGCACGAGAAAGTAGCGCAGGGAGGGCGCGCGATGAGAGCCGGAGGTGTGTTTGCGAAGGGCATGGGAGCGCGAGAGAATTTGTATGGGATTCCTTCAGCACTGTTAAAACAGCTTTTCCACAACCTGACCTTACATGAAGAGGTGCATGCGTTCCTGTCTGAACTGCTTGTCAGGGAAGATCTAAGCGAGATGAGCGGTTTAGTCCAGTCAGCTGTTGTTGAGAGTGACCTGCCCGAGTTTGAACCGGAACCGATAGCGTTAGCGGGAGTACGAGCTGAAGTGACGATCATACCTGAGGGCGGATGGGAATCTGACGCGAGTGGTCTTAGCGATTGAGAGCGTTGGGGAGCGTCGGGAAGAGCGGTGGCTCCAGCCTTGGCGAGACCAGGCGGCAGGTGAGAACCTGGGTAATCCATCCAGAGAGCAGTGGCTTGGCGAGACCAGGCGGCAGGTGAGAACCTGGGTAATCCATCCGAGAGAGCAGTGGCTCCAGCCTTGGCGAGACCAGGCGGCAGGTGAGAACCTGGGTAATCCATCCGAGAGAGCAGTGGCTCTAGCCTCGGCACAGCCAGGCAACAGGTGGAAATCTGTATAATCCATTTGAGCAGTGGCTCTAGCCTCGGTATGACCAGGCGGCAGGTGAGAACCTGGATAATCTATCCAACCGAGCAGTGGCTCTAGCCTCGGTACGACCAGGCAACAGGTGGAAATCTGTATAATCCATTTCATGAGAGCATTGGCTCCGGACCTGGCACGACCGGGCAGCAGTTGGAGATCTGGGTAAAAGCTCTACGCATTCCGAGGAGGCGGTGAGGGTTTAAAACCTTTCCTCCGGGCCGGCATCCCGAGAACTGTCAGGTAATTGGCAAACCTATTGTCATCACCTGTAAGTGTACCGTGTTGGAAGGTTTGAAACCTTGAGCGTGGTAATGGATGTGAGATCTCGAGCCTTGGGGGAGCCTGGTAGTGCAGATGGCAGACCGGTGAGAGGCCGACCCTTGTGCTTAAGAGGTTGATCTCCTTATTGCGGTGTGTCTTGGGAAGTGTAATGTCATCCCAGACAACAGGCGGCTGAGACCTGTATAATCATCCTGAGCAACAGTAGAAGATCTGTATAAAAACTTTACTGGTCCGACGTGGTCAGCGTGGACGTGACCTTCCCTAAGGGGGGGGGAGTTGTGCTAGGAGGCAAGCACAAGAGCAAGAAAAACGGCTAAGTACAAAACGCAAGAGTACTCAGTACGGAGTACAGTAGGACCGATCAGAATGATGTTGATGTGAGGTGCCTAGCCTGTTGTACGGAGTACTCAGTACAGTTGAGTTATGGAAAGAGTTCCTGAATGCATAAGAACTCTAAGTGTAACCCGTTTCGGAGATGAGAACTGAACTGAGAATTGTGACATAAAAGTAAAGAGCCGTAACTGCTGTATATTGTGTATTGAAAGCATGCATTGAAAGCAAAAGCATACTAGAAGGATTTACGAAACCGAAGTCCGATAGTAGACCAATCGAAACCATACCTCGTGCGGTCGTTTAATAAGTATAGATAAGATAAGTCCGAAACCGTAAAGAAGAGAAGAAGCAAGAGTGTAGACTCCTACAATATCAACTTTGATGCCAAACAACATCGGTCCGACATGGTAGTAGAGCAATATCCAATTAACATGCTGTTGGATTTAGCGTTGATCCACGACTTCCTTTACCAACTTGGGTGATGGTAAAGGTTGCAGATCAACGTCGGCGTAGCTCAACTGCTTTCTTCCTTGATTTGACAACCTCGAAATTCCTGGAGGATTCCACGTCAGAGTAGAAGGAACAGAGATCATAAAATTTCATCATCTCGGCTGCGGATGTGCATGCATATGGCATGGATTCAACTGTTGTTAATAACTTGAAATTCATAAATCAAGCGGCAAACAGGAGCATGCTAATTGTTTGTAGGGATTATATTGAATACTTTGAGTTGAAGATGTTTCCCCTTCCTAATAATTTCAATTACTGCCGGTGGTTGTAGACTGATATTCATAGAGCAATGCATCAAATTCAAATGATGCCTATCATGCATTATCCATAATCGATGCCGACGACGGTTTTTGCCTAAGCATCCATCTCCATGTCAAGGTCGATATCGAAATCATAATCATCACCCACAGTATCATCCTCTTGCATTTGCTTGCGATCGCGATACCGGAACTCGAGTCGATCCATGCTGTTATACTCACCTTGGATATGCAGGCCCTTGAGGACTTCGTGGATGGAGCCCACCGCAGCAATTGCGTGGTACTGGACTTGCATGTGCGACGCGAAGTGGCCTTCATACCAGCTGGAAATTGAATTGTCATTATAGATCATGGCATCTATATTGTTCATCAAGAATGATGCTGCAGTCTTGAATGCCAGAAGCCTGACTCCCTCTATTCCAAACAGCTCGAAAAGGCATGAGTAACCCCAGGTCTTCAGCACTGCTGGCGTTGCATGTGGTCCCATGAAAGCAAAGATCAGAGCACCTGCAGCACAGCCCCGGATTTAGCAAGGGCAGCTCGAGACTATTCGTCCCCTTCGACAAGCTTCTTTGGACTGACCCTCCGCAGGAAACACCCCAGGCAGCCATGCAGCGGATTCGTGGAATTTGTGACATGCGTATCTTGTGTCCTTGCTTAGGCGTACCTAATCGGACCTCGCCCATATTGGGGGTTTCTGAGTTCCTTTTGAGGTGGCAAAACTGCAAAGAGCAATGCGCCGCAGATGTTGTTACGGCTTGCAAGTTTCATATTTCATATTAACCCCTGAAAATGAAAGCGCTGTTTGCATTTCTGAGGAACCGCATTGGGCCCTGTCCTATGCTCCCAAATAGAAGTCGCGCCTTCATACACGCATCCTCAAAACTTCCTCCTCATCCATGCAAGTGTCTCTAAAATTTCTACCTCATCCAACCCCCCCTGACGCCTCGGAAGACACTCACCCCGCAACACTGTCTTGGACACTGCTCAAGCGGTAAAGCGCCCTCCTTCCAGCTTCATTAACCCCTCCAAACATCAGTGACTTATGGCTGGCCCGTCCGCCTTGCTCACCCCTTGCAACGCCTTTGTCCCCAGCATCGCTGTCAACTTCGCCTGAACCTGGACTGAATCAGGTTTAGCACCCCCACCCATACACGTGTCCTCGAACGTAACCATTCCACCTTCTCCACCCTCGCCTGCCTACCCCATCGCCAGGCCGGGCTCAGCCTCGCGTGCTGTTCCCTTGCCTCCAATCAATCACGTGTTCCCAATCTTACCCATCCGCCCCTCTAGCAGCGTCTATCCCAGCATCCTAAGCCCTATCCATGAGATTGAGCTCCTCACCCGCCAACCTGTGGGCACCCCCAACCCCGCAAGAAGGACCGGGTCTCTCACCCCCGTGACCAGCTCTGACCCATTGTTCCACCAGCTCCTTCAGCTTTGGCTCTGCCCTTCTACCCATTTGATAAGGATCCCAGCAGCCGGCAAACGCAAAGCACAGCTGCCGGTCCCGCACCTCCTACCATGGAACACGGAAGAGCCCTCTTCGTTGATTCCCCCTCCTCTTCTTCTGTCACATAGAGGAGGCGCGATGTTATCAAACATCCTTCCATCAAGCTCAAGCGCCTGCTCCTGGATCTCGCGATGACGATCATCCCCAACCTCACGTCCCCTGCCTGTACCCGCCGGATGCAATTGCTGCAGCCTTTGCGGCGTCTCCTCCGTCAGCGGAGCCAATTTGGCCGACTCCGCCCTGCTTACTGCCTTTCCCTGGTGCGACGTCTTCACAAGCCCAACTGCATCCAGGATAACCCAGTTTTCTCCTGCGCCGGCCAACCTGTTCCCAGTCGGTACACCTGCTCCTGGATGATCTCTCGTCCATCCCCCTCCTCCTTTTTTTCTTTTATCAAGGGGGTGGGCTCTACCTGTCCCCGACTCCCTGCATTACCTTGGCACTACACGCAGTTGTCAATAATCAGTGCCACTGATTTGTTTTGTTTACTCCCATTTGCCAGCAATCAAGAGCAGCATGCGCCTCCTCCGTCTCTCCACCTTACTTACCGTGGCTACTTTGCTATACTCCCTGTTGCCTGCTCCGTCCTGCCTTTGCTAGTAAGGAACCGGTGAGTCTGGGGCCACTGCCCCCTGAGTTGCGCAAGCCATCCCTCTGCTCCCCGAGACTCACATGGCCAGCTGAACCCCTCTGCAACTGCTCTCCCTTTACTTCCACCCCAACCTGAACCGCCTGCAGTCCACCACGCTCATCTTGCCGACGTCCACAAAAGTGAGCCCTGAAGGCCTTCACATGCTGCCTGTATAGGACCTTCGCCACGAGTATCCGGAGGACCCCGTCACACGCAATTGGCCGGATGTTGACGCCGAGGTTGTCATTCAGTAACGCCAACAACCGAGCGCCTGCTAACCACTCCTGCACCCCTGCTGGGGCCCGGCCTGCTGCCAGATGGTTGCACACCTCCAACAGTGAACTCCGCCTACTAGAGGCATAAACCGCCCACAACTGTTCCCAATGCCACCGAGAGCTGCCCGGTCCCAAGGCCCACGGCATGTTACGCATGATATCATCAAACGGCATCTCCGTTGCGGGTGCCAGCTTGGCCAACTCCAGCCTCTTCGCTGCCTTTCCCAGCAACCTTGCCTTCACCAACTGCACCGCATCCCGTAGCACTCATTCCTCATCTGCCTCGGCCACAGCTCGTCGATTCGTCGGCGCCTCCGCATGCAGCTCCTCCCACTCGCCATGCAGGAAGCGGGCGCAGTACTCCTTTATTGTACGAGCATTCACTCCCCCTCCCCCCCACAAGAGACACCGAAATCGAACACGAAGATGCCACTAGTACATATTTTCCAAATATTACAGTGCATCCTGGCTCGGTTCGGAGTCTCAGCAAGTGGCTAGAGTGTCTGTCTCTGTCAGGTGGAACAATGCTCTACAAATATTGCACGAAGCTTCTAGGTAGTTTCTCTGAACTAGCAAGAAGCTGCTGGAAGCTGCCTCCTCTCTGTCTGGCACTTTGGCTGGCTTGAGGCCCGGCTCCCAGCGCTCTACGAGCTCGTGCACCAACAGAACAGCAACTGTCACCCAACACTGCAAAGCAGATGCTCACCTGACAGCCTACAGCACACCCAAGCCACAAGAGAGGGGAGGAAACAGGCGAGGCCGTCACCTGCTGACAAGGCTCTCGCAACCTCCGCGAACGCAGCCGGAAGGATGCGCCTCTGCTCGTCGTCCAGCACACCCGGCCGGCCACACTTCAGCCTCCCCCTCCGCAGGTTCTCCACCATCCCAATGGCGGAAACACCTCGCGGACGACAACGATCTGCCGCAGATCTCCCCCGCCCGCTGCTCCCTCCGCAGCTCCGCCGGCATCACGTCCCCATGCCCAGCTGCCGACTGACCCAGCACCGCACCATCCCAATGCGGCGGCTCTCCCTCTGGCCCCCGCGTAGCCACCGTCTGCAGCCGCTCCAGTCCCGTCAACCAGCATCCCTCCACGGACCGCTCGACATCTTCAGAAGATATCCCCCAGCAGCTACCAGCTGCCCACCTGCCACCGGCCCCTCCTCCCAAAGGCCATCCAAGGTCCTCCAAGGCCCTCCAAGGGGCCCCCTGCCCCCCTGCTGCTGCACACTGCCGTGTCTGCAGCCCCCCCATTGCCACCGTCCGGCTCCCCCGAAGGTGTGGCCACCTCCGGGATCAGCCCCGCTTGCCGTCACCCGGTAGGGGCAGCCCCCCCGCACGCATGCCCTGCGTAATGCACGTGACCCTGCACGCCACACCTCTTGATTTGCACGCCGCCTCCGTGCACCCTGCCGCCGAGTTGTGGGCAAAGCAGGCACCCTACTTCACCCTGCGGGGCCGCTTTGCCGGCTCGTCCGGCTGCTGCTCATCTTCATCGGCTCCTTCCTCCGCCTCAGGCGACAGCCCCCGTTCCCTTAAACATTTCCCACAACGCGGTGTACGAGGCCATCTCGAACGACACCGTGGAGTCCTTCTCCATGCGGCTCGTGAAGTGGTCGTAGAAGCTGCGGACATGCTCGAAAGAGAAGTCCTGTGCCAGGAACTTCATCCATCTACGGAAGTGAAGCAAGAGGCCCCTTGCCCCCTCCGGCGCCGCACACCTGAGCATCGTGAAGCCGTCGTCCCACTCATCCCAAGTCCTACACTGGGACTGCTTCCCCTCGAGCACGAGGCCCCTCGCAGGGTCTAGCCGCCACTGTGCCCGGTCGCTAGCAAACGACTGTTGCGGGCCACAAACACGAACATCAAATCCCCGACGGGCTCCCCCCGCTGGCAAGATGGGCTGAGAAGCGCCAATCTCACCCGATGGTCGAGTGATATCCCTCACTGAAAGCGAACCGTCCATGGCTCGACGAATCTCCTCGTCCGTGGCCGTCCGCAGGTGACGAAACATCTCCTTCGCAGCCGCACGCTGCTTCTCGTCGCTCTCCTCGTCCGCATCCGAAGCCACCGGCTCCGCCCTCCGCTTCCGCTTCCCAGCACCCCTCAACCCCGAAAGCCATGAATCGTCGAAAACGTTCAGTTGAGCTCCAGGCACTCCCTCCAGCCGCTGCTGCACACACTGCAGCTCCCCCCTCGCGAGCTCGATATAACCCCACAGGTGCCTGCGCCGAACATCCTCCGCCTCCGCCAAATCCTCCAGGCCACACTGAAGCCGCTCGCACTTCGGAAAATTTTCGACCACCAGCTTCATGTTCCACGGCTCGACCCTCTCCGCCGCTCTGCGCCCCAAGTCGTGCTTCACTCCCACGAGATCCACAGCCTGCTCCGCTGCAGCCACTCTGATCCCTGCCATGATCCGCTCACACTCCGCCCAAGTTCAATCCTCCTTCGCGCCCACTGAATTCTTGGACACCGACCTGAGCGAAGATCTACCCGACTGCGTCCCTGGAGCAACTCTTCCGCCCGCCACGCCTGCCAACGCCTCACGCTGCGACAATGCCTCCTGCACTGCCTCTGCCACCAGCCGCTTCAGGTCCGCATCCTTGTCTCCACTGGTTCGCTCTGAGCCACCCGCCGATGATCCGCTGCGCTGAGCCCTGGAGTCACGCAATCCTGCCTGGAAATGCTGCACCGCGTGTGCCCACGCACGCACCCGCGTCCGCTGCCGCACTGCCTCCTGTCTGCGAGTCTCCCATGCTTCCCCGCCTTCCTCCAATTCTCGCAGCCACTCCGAACCCTGCAGAATTATTTCGCCAGAGCGTCGCTTTTCAAGCAAGCCAACGTCCACCAACGCGCGCGTTACCCCCACCAGCTCCGCAGGCAAATCGTGCATCGCTGCCCCGATCACGGAAAAAAATCGAACCACGAGCTGCCTCTCCTCCAGCACCTCCTTCTTGGTAGTCGCCCGATCCGCTTGCGAAATATTCAGCAGCTCCTTTACGGCTTGGACTCTCATCGCGTCCAACCACATCGCCGTAGCCCGCGAACGCGCCAGCTCCGCAGCACCAGACGCCGCCTGCTGCCTACTGGAACTAGGTCTGCTGCTCATGTTTTTTTTTTACTGAACGAAGCTCAACCGCTGAGCACTGAGGAAGCTGCAGTAACCCTATGCAGAGCGCGCAACCGGTGCGCAATCAACCGCAAAACGCGGAAGCCAGAGCGTGCAAATTAAACTTCAACCACACGGTTTAAAAAGTGGGTGATTCCAGTCGCGACGATCCACGGACTCCTCCTTCGCTACAAAGAAATCCGCCCGTACTGTGCGGCAGCGTCTCTCTCAAGCGGCTTCTTGCGAACACGTCGCGGCGGCACCAAACAACTACGGAAAAATTCCACAATATTTTTCCCATCGAAAAATCTCGGCTGAGAAACTACCGTACTCAAAAGAAAAACGAAGAGACAGTTGGAGCTTTGCTCCTGAGGCTGAGATTTTCCGAAACTAACTTTGGCAACTCTCCGGAATTGATATCCGTGACATTCACTCTCCAATCGGAGACTTCCCGTGAATTCACACTGGAGAGTTGCCAAAAGCCAGCATTCACCGAATCGAGCTCTGTCGATTTGATGACGACCGCACAACACCGATCGGCTCGATGACATCGTGTCATCCCCCCTGAGCTCGACGGTACAAACTGAAAACCCCCGTCGGCAACGTCCGACACGGGGGGGTGAGGGGGGTGCCTCACTCTACAATAACGGTAACTATTACTTGTAATAAATCTGATGATGACCTGGGCCACACCCTTCTTCACCCCCTGCTGGACCGGCACAAGGCGCCGGAGTAAAAGAACAGCTTGTCGGCCTCGACGTCCTCCATGTCCACTGGGATCCTCTGAAGCGTGGCCATCACACACTCGGTGAACTGGCCCCACATCTTCTTCGGCACCATCATAGAAGGAAAGTCGCCGACAGCGCACTCACCAACACTCAACCCTCGCAGCCATGTCCACACTATCCCTCCCAGCCCCTCCGGGTTCCCCATCGACCCCCCAGACTCCGGGCTGCTCCTGTGCCTGCCCCTCGGCCCGCTGATCGCCCAGGCCCCCTCCGCCGCTGCCCCATCTGAGCCGGTGCACAACGCTGAGCATAGAAGATAGTATGGCAGCCCCCACCTCGACCCTGGTGCCGGCACAGTCCCGACTCTGCAAGGATAAGCCCAGAATTCTGCTCAGGGCACCGCGTTGGTCCCGCCGCTGACAGCAAAGGTCCCGATGTGTCAGGGTGGCTCCGCCGGAAATGCTCCCTCAAGACCCATCTGCTCCGTCGAGCCCCCACCGAGCACCCAGGTACCGAGCAAACCACCGTCCCCACCTGCTGTCCCGCCTGCCACTTCCCCCAAAGCTGCACCGACCCGCGAGCCCCTCCCGAGGCTCCTCCCAGCGGTGCAAATGGCTCCCCAGCCCACCCCACATCCGTAGCATCAGCCCCACGCCTTACTCTTATCGTCGCTGATCCAGCCCCCCACGCCCTGGGACACCCCCACCCTCGGCCCATGGCCTCGCCACCATCCACCCGTCCCACCGCCGTCCTCCCACCCACTTGATCCAGCAGCCTCTAACTCACGAGCACGCTCTTCTCTGCAGTCGTGCTCTGCAGTCCAACCACCGCGACGCCACCCCTACTGCGTGCGTGCGTGTGTGTGTTTATCCTTGGATTGACTCCTTTGGCAACCCGTAATCACAGAAGATCAGCTGCACTATGTACCCACGACGTGTATGTGTGTGTGTGTGTGTGTATGCTTATCCTTG
>LGRX02012068.1:32761-44308 GCA_001247695.2 Cymbomonas tetramitiformis
GCCACCCGAGCCCCTCTGCGGCTGTCCTGCCGGCGCACTGCTGCTGTGTCTCTGGAGCCGGCTCAAACCCGCCAATCGAGCCACCCCTCCGCCACCAAGCCCACACCCCACATCACCCCGCTGCCGCCTACAGCCTGGTCTCAAGAGAGCTTGCCCACCCACGCCACGGCCAGAATGCCCAAGCGCTGTCCCAAGGGGCTGTGTGTGTATGCTTATCCTTGCGAGTCCTTTGGCACCCCGAAGCCACAGGAGACTGCACTATGTACCCACGCCGGGGATCAAAGGATTCAGCACACACTTCGGGACACTCATCCGGATTCTCCGGAACTCACTAGTGAAGAATGGGACCCCCTAAGCCTCGCTGAGCCACCCAAGCCCCTCTGCACCACCAGCGCACTGCCGCCTTGTGCCTGAAGCCGGTCCATCCCTGCCCCCTGATCTGCGCGAGCCATATCTCCACCACCAAGCCCACGCGCAAGACCACCCCTCTGCTCCCTGAGCCTCACTGGGCCACCTGAGCCCCTCTGCGGCTGTCCTGCCGGCGCACTGCAGCTGTGTCTCTGGAGCCGGCTCACCCCCGCCAATCGAGCCACCCCTCCACCACCAAGCCCACACCCCACATCACCCCGCTGCCGCCTACAGCCTGGTCTCAAGAGAGCTTGCCCACCCACGCCACGGCCAGAATGCCCAAGCGCTGTCCCAAGGGGCTGCGTGTGTGTGTGTGTGAGAGAGAGAGTTATTGACATCGATTGGCACTGGGAGTGATAGAAGCGAGGGCCAGAGCCCAGCGGAGGGGCGAAGAGGCGGGGAAAGGGTCGCGCACCATATGTCATCAGGACATAGGTGATGCTTAGCCACAGGGCGATGACGAGGCCATAGGTGATGGTGTTGAAGGAGTGATCAAACATCAACTTGTGAAGGCAGCGGCTAGCTGCAGTCAGAGGCATGATGAGGCACAACGCAATAGAGCCGCTGGTACTCTTCCCAATGAACTTTTCCGTGCGTGTGCACACAGTAGTCACCGCACGTCCGCACCTCTGCAACCCGCGAATGGCACTGGCGATCCGCTGCATGGGCTTGAGCATCACAGTAATCACGATCATGAAGAACGCAATGAAAGCCTTTTTCAGCTTTCCTATGCTGAGGAGCACCGCGTACATCACATATACCATCGCCTGCTTGATACCATGCACATGACGGGTCTCAGTGCTTGGATCTGTGTCAAGGTAAAGCGCGGCCCAGATGGCAGGTGGTGCGAGCCGGCTGCCACAGGGCCCGCAGTTTTGGAATTCAGAGTCGGGTTATTTGCAAAAAGCAAGCGCTAATTTTCATTATCAAAAGATATACCAGTTCGCAGCTCGAAACGCCACTTTCTCTTTTGCTCGAATCCTCATTTGCCAAAGGCAGGCACTGCAATACATTTCATTAAAATGATTTTGTAAAGTGTTTAAAATGCATTTTGTGCTTTTTACATGCTTTCTAAATTCATGTTTTTGATGATATGTCCAGACTGTCTGTGCACGTCACCAAAAGGAAAGAGTCCTCTGGGTCGGGAGCGGTGGGAAGAGCAAAAGGAACAGAGCTGAACAGGCGTGTCGCTTCGTGGCTACTTGTACATCCTGTTTGTGTCACGGAGCTACATGTGTCATTCGGCTCTACTGCAGCAGGAGTCACGGATTCTGAAAGTCTGAAACCACAAAAATTCTGTTGCACTCCAATTTGAACATTTCTCTTTTGCTCGAATCCTCATTTGCCATGAAACCAAAGATGAAACTGTGAGGCACACACAAGAAATCTGATCTCTGTCACTGTGACCATGTTAACCACGCGAAGTAGTAGTCCATGTCTGTGTCCCTCAGAGCCGTCGGGTCGATGTAGTGTTGCACTGCCGAAGAGAACTGTGACCAGCCTCCCAGGAAGCACACTTTCTCCATTGTAACACCTACAGCTCGAGCACACGTCGTGGCGCCCTTCCGGGTGCTGTGTGCAGAAAAGTGACCTCCTTCAGGAGGTCTGCAGTCCAGCTCGCTGAGAGCTAGACCAATCCAGTCATTAGCCACGGAAGCCTTGAAGTTCTTCGGGTCCTCGGGTAGCAGCCAGTAGCTGTCAGGTTGAGTCTTCGCAGAAATGCTCCAAGCTGTGTCACGGTAGAACTCCCAGTGCTCGATCAGCTCCTTCAACAGAGCCACCCCCTTCCAGGGGATCGTAAGGCGTCGCTTCACTCGATGGTGTCGCCGACCCTTCTCCTTCAGCAGCACCACTGAGAACTCCTCGTCGCCACAATGAACGTGCTGCCGTGACAACGAGGTCCCCGTGTCCGGTCTGCCGAAGGTCACGAAGGCCACCACCACGTAGGTCAAGGCTCGCAGTAGCTTCAGCTCCTCAGGCGATCTCGGATTGAACTTCAGCGCTGCTTCGTGCACCCTTCGTACGTGTGCTGCTGGCAGCCACGTCCGCTGGGTCTCGATGTTCTCCTCCTGCTCGGCCAGCTCCGCCTGGATGGTAGCCATCCCCTTCCCAGCTCGGGTCACAGAGCGCCCCTTCGCCGGTCCAGGGTGACCAAGGTCCTCGTGGTAGTTGTTGATGGCGGACAGGTACGGCTGTAATGATGCCGACTGGATGTTCCCGTCCTCCAACAGAGAGGCGATGTACAGCAACACAGTCGCCTCCGACGCTGGCAGCCACGGCCGTTGGTCACGCTCACAAAATAAAATGAATCGCCGTGCCTTCGGTCCGTAGTTGTCCTTCGTCGTGTCCAGCAGTGCCTTTCTCTGCATCGACACCGCCAGTTCGGTGAGCCGGGAAGGTCCCAACTCACTCCTCCACCGCTCACAAAGTGAGCGCGTGAGGAAATTTTGTACAGCACCACCGCGCTTGTACTCTTCGTAGTTGCCTCCGCTGCTCCGCTCGGTGTTCTCGCCGTCCGCGTCTGTAGTCTCGTCCGTGCTGTGGATGATTTTGAAGTTCTCTTTGGACAAGTCTAGCGTCTCCTCGTCGCCGTCGTCGTACAGCACGTGCGCCTTTCCGTCCTCGTTGAACTCCTTCACCACACCCGGGTAGAAGCAGTCATCGTCCTCCCAGAACACCTCGATTTTTGTACCCACGGTCACCTTGCTTGCTGTCGTACTCGTAGCAGAGCTTCTTCGTACTTCAGCAGCGTAGTAACTCACGGGCGCGCCTCGATGAAGAACATCACAGCGTCCCATTTTGAGGGCCCGAGCAGCTCGGACCCTCCCAGCCTGCTCGGAGTGAACAGGTCCCTGCGCCGTGGCATGATCACCACCTCGGTGGCCAGGGCTTCCAGCTCCCTGAACCAGGACTGTCCCGGCCAGTACGGAGCCACCACCGTAGCAGCGGCCCCCTCCTCCCGCAGCTTGTGCGCCACCTCGTCCAGCAGCGCCCACGGGGGGTTCACCCAATTGTTCTCCCCCCGCCAGTCGTACGTCAGAGAGTCCACACCTTCGCACTTCGGGTCTTTCCACGCAGCGTAGTACCGAGGAAGCTGCGCGGAGATCTCGGAAGCGAACCGGTCGACTGTGTAGGGCCCCCACTGCTTGTTGGCCCACACGAACCAGTCTCGATTCAGCCTCCAGTCGTCCAAGTCCTCGCAACGCGAAAGGTTGTCGGCCCACACGTTGGCCTCGCTGCGGATGTACCGAGCCTGCAACTCGATGTCGTGCAGATCCAGTAGCAGCCAGAGTCTCCTCATTCTCCTCATCAGGTCCGGGTTTCTGGAGGTGAAGTGTGACAGCATCGCCACCACCGCCTGGTTGTCGCAGTAGAGTCGTACGACCTTGCCCTCCAGCTCCTGCAAGAACGCCTGTACGGTCTTGTACACGGCCTCCAGTTCTAGGTGCGTAATGTGCCAGCAGCGCATCTCGTCTGGCCAGAAACCTCGCGCGGGGAACTTCAGGTTCAGCACTCCTCCCCACGCCGTCATCGAAGAGTCCGTGTGCACCTTCGCTCTCGTCGGGGATCTCCAGATTTTGCGTCCGTTCCACCTGCTCATCACAGGCAGCCTGGACCACCATTCTAAGTCCCCCCGAGCTGAACGTGAGATTTTTACCTTCGCTCCCCAGCTGCGTTTCTCCGCCAGCACGAAGTAGAGCTCCCGTAGGTAGAGCCGCGCCGCTGGTACTGCCAAGTACACGGATTGGCAGAGTCCCGTGAAGGACGCCAGTCTCCTGGCAGGAATCCACCTCCGATTTCTCGCTGCATCGCACAGGATCTCCTTCGCCTTCGCGTGGATTTTGTGCACCCGTCGTTCTGTCACACGGAATTGTCCCAGCTTCAGGTCCACCTCCAGCCCGAGGTGCTCCACCACCTGCGTTGGCTCCCAGTGGCCCTTCTTCTCGTTCCGCCGTAGGCCAAGTCGATGAAGCACCAGTTGAACTTTTTCTCGACGCAGAAAGCCTTCTCGCTGAGAGTCGACCAGCACCAGAAAATCGTCCATGTACGGTAGCACTCGCATTCCGCTGTGACGGTTCGCGTCCCCGCCAGCACCACCGGTCCTGCGACGGACTGACCATCGCTGTCGTACTGCGGAACCGTCCCGCAGTCTTTTGATTTCTCTGCGATCCTCCGCCGCCTGTGGCGAACGCAAAGCCTCCACCATCACGCGTACGAACTTGCAGAAAACTCTCGGAGAGTCGCTCCATCCGAACGGCATCGCTGAACATTGAAGCAGGTCCCCTTGCAGGTCGAACTGCATGAACTTCTGGAAGTCCGGGTGGATTCCCAGCGCGTGAAAACCGTCCTGGAGGTCGAAGCTGAAGCACCAGTCGCCCGGTTTCGCCAGTCTCCTTAGTTTCTTCAGCGTCTCCATCTTCACACGATTTTTTACACACCACTGGTTCAGCCATCGGAAGTCCACCACCAGTCTCCACTTGTTCGTACCCGGTTTCGGCACCAAAAAAGCGCGCGAAACGTGAGATCTTCTCGTCGCTCTCGTCCAGGCCCCGTTCTCTAGCAGCCTCTCCTTCTCCGCGTCCAGCCACACCTGCTGCTGCCGCGTCGCATCCCTCAGTGACACCCCGTGGTCGAACGGAGGTGGAGGCCCGCGCTTCCACCTCAACTTCACCCCGTGAGTAATCCATTGCATCACCTCGGAACTGGCGCCCGCCGCGCGCCATGCTCCCCTCCGCTGTCTCACCCGCTGCTGCAAGGTGAGTTTCCCCCGTCCAGCGCCCGGAGAGGGCTGTTGCGCTGGAGGGGGTGGCGGCACGCACATCACGCATCGGCCGCGGGCTTTCCGCCCCGGCCTTTTCCGCCGCCTTTGTCGGTAGGCTGCTTCGTACCGTCCTTCTCCTTGTTCTTACGCTCCTTCCAGCGCTCACGGTCCCGTGGATCTTTCGGAACCCGCGTTTCCGCGTTGGCCGCGTTCTTGGACGCAATGTTCAGCACTGCTCTGCCGCGGTTCTTGTCGAAGTCGTTCAGCCATTGCTGCAACACCTCGTCCGCCACCACGCCGTCCGCTGCCTGGTAGACCCTGTCCTCCACGAACTGCAGCTTCGCGCGTAGAGCTTCTTGTCCTCCCCGCTGTGAAGAACCCGGCTCCTGCTCCAGCTGCCCGCGCAGTTCCAGCATCGTCCACCGGTTACACAGTAAAGCGTACACGCCGTGGACAGAGTTGGTAACCTCGTGGCAGTGTTTCAGTAAGTCTCTCAGTGACAATCCGACGTCCTCATGTTCGTCCAACGTCTGGTTGCACGCGGTCACCACGTCGTGCAAGTAGGACAGCGCTGGAGCCAGCACCATGCACTCGTACTTCATGGAAGAGTTGGACTTCTTGGAGAGCGAGTCGTACGTCTTGTTGCCGTGTAGGTCGTACAACTGCGGCATCCTCGTTGCCAGTGTCGCCGGACGCGTTGGGAACGGGTTGACGGAGGCTGCTGGCACGTAGTCCAGCTTCTTCCTTCTCTCCAGGAGTTTCTCGGCGGACGTGGCTGCGGATTCCGGGTCAGAAGTCCCAGACTTCGCTGCCACCTTCGCCTCCAGCTCAACGTTGATTTGTGCTAGACGTTGATGATCGGCACGCAGCAGTCGATGATCTTCTGCCTGCTGCCTCTGCATCTCAAGCAGCTCACTCTGCTGCTTTTGCATCGTCAAAATTTGTTGTAACAGCACGTCCTGAGTGGACGGTGCTGCCGGGGAAGGGGAAGTCTGCCCGATGTCAGGCTTCGCCGGGAGGGGAGGGAAATCCTCTGCTGCCTTGCTCTTCGAAGATCCAGCCATTCTCTCTCCCTCAGAGGAGTAACAGTGAAGTCAATCGTACTGTCGTAGTCGCTGTGAAGCCGTCGTTTGAAGTCGTAACGCCGTCCCCGCGACTTCACTGTCAGATCTCCTGTCGTCGTTCGATCGCCGTCGTACAACCAAGTGGTCTAGTCACTACCTACTCTACTGTTTTACCGGTGAAACAGGTGAAGAAAATTTACAAAATCGGATTTGCAGTGTGCCTCACAGAGTACCGTAGGTACCCGTGAAGTTCCTGTTTGCAAGAGCAAAAGGAACAGAGCTGAACAGGCGTGTCGCTTCGTGGCTACTTGTACATCCTGTTTGTGTCACGGAGCTACATGTGTCATTCGGCTCTACTGCAGCAGGAGTCACGGATTCTGAAAGTCTGAAACCACAAAAATTCTGTTGCACTCCAATTTGAACAAAATATTATCGCTCAATCATTACTGATTGGCCAGTCTAAGTGAAAGTTCGCTATTTAGTTAGTTATGACGTGCCACTGCCTAGTTCATAACGACTGCAGTGACACGTCTGCGATGGGCCGCGAACTGTTACACAGTGTGTCTTACCGATGGTCATTATATGATCCAACGGCCACGATTAGTTCAGCAGATCTAGATCTAGATCTAAGGATTTCATAGGGTTTCCTCAGGGTTCCTTCAGGGTTTGATCATCCTGACTGCTGTACAAGGCCTAGACAGTCATGCTTTACATCAAACTGATCAGCAGACACTGCAGATTCCAACACGCAGTGGCCCTGCGCTGCGAACAGTGCGGTGGGTACTGCGGTGCAGGCAGCCCTTGGTCGTCCAACACGTGTTGCGCATGGCCGTGGCACATTCTTCACACCGCGCGGGCATATGCTAAGCCGAGCTTGGCAAAGGGAGGGGGAGGCGCCGCCGACCTGGACGATCCCCGCCACGGGGGCCCCAAAGGCTGATTTGACAGAGCGTGGGCTCACAACCCAGTGTGCCGGTATCGAGCGGCTGTGCTGCATGCCGAAGAGCACGGTAAGCAGCAGCCGGATCGGGATCACCAGGGTGCACATGTACATCACCATGATGAAGCTGTCCGCCAGGGTGCTCTGCAGCATCGCCCACCGCGAGACCCCCCCTCAGGACCAGGAGCCTGGTGGGCGTACTTCGGGAGCTGAAGAAGTGGATGGCATGAGGGACGGCTGCCGGCGCCGCCTTGTGAAGCCTCTCGGGGTGCATAGCGATAGTTTGGCCGCAGCACAGGGCTGAAGCCTGCAGCGCGGCTCCCATGGTCCTAGCGAGTCCGAGCAAGGGGGCACGGCTGGTGGGATCGCTGCATCGCAAAGCACCAGCCGGGTGCTCGCTGCAGGCTGCACCTGTTGGTAAATCGGACAGGCCTTTTCTTCTTTTTCAGCGCACACTGCCTGAGCGTGCACACAACTGATCCATTGCCGGACGAGCTTCAACTGACCAGCCCAAGTGCTGGCCAAGCGTGCTCTTATGGCGCCCCCGGGGTGAGGCCTACACTCCGCATGGAAGCGTTTGATACCACCGGTTGCTCTCTTGCCTTGTTCACAGCAGGCAGGCTATTTGCACGTCACACTGCATAGCGAGCATTGGCTTGGCTCGCAGGCATTGGCTGAGCTCGCAGCCCACCATGTGGCAGATGTAGTGACAAAAGCAATCAAGGGAGTGGCACTTGCCTGGGGGAAGGCCTTGCACGAGAAGTCGTCGAAGTCTTCTGCTTGCTCCAGTAAGTCCCCGCAGGTGGCAAATGTGACATTCCTGCCGTTCAGATTGTCCACAGTGCATGCGTCCTCGGTGCTCAAGCTCTCGCACCCGAGGTGCTCCTTCAGTTCCCTGCGCCCCTTGCCCACCCCCTTCGGTGTCAGGTAGTTTCCGAAATACAAAACAACTTCTACAAACAGTCTCTTCATCAGCTTGGAGCTGCTCCAAGACTGCGTCGGCGTATTTATCTTAAAGCTTTAGCAATCCAAACTCTGCTTTCATTACCTTCGGCTCCACCCTCTATCCTCATTTCCTTTCGCAACTAATCCTCTCTAAGGATGAAGAATGGTAATTGTGGGAATGGAGATGTCCCAGCTTGTGTGGAGAAGCCGCTGTGCATAGAGCCCTGCAACGACGAGCCAAAAAGCTCCCGACTGAAACGTTGAGCACTCAGGCTTGGGCGATTCTATTCGCAAACTAGGGTAGAACCTAAATTAGGGTAGAAACCTAAACTAGGGTAGAAACCTAAACTAGGGTAGAAACCTAAACTAGGGTAGAAACCTAAACTAGGGTAGAAACCTAAACTAGGGTAGAAGCCTAAACTAGGGTAGAAACCTAAACTAGGTGAAACCTAAACTAGGGTAGAAACTTAAACTAGGGTAGAAACCTAAACTAGGGTAGAAATCTAAACTAGTGTAGAAATCTAAACTAGGGTAGAAATCTAAACTAGGGTAGGAACCTAAACTAGGGTAGAAATCTAAACTAGGGTAGAAACCTAAACTAGGGTTAGAAACCTTGCTGGGCCCAAACACGCAGCCCCTGCCCAGAAGCAGATGAGACGGGCATGGCAGGGCCCTTCGATCTAAAGTGATGACAACCCACTCAAGGGCTGAGATGGAGCTATGCCTGAATGCTTATGGATGGCTAAGCAGAGCCTCTAAAATGAGACATTTAGCTTTGTAGGATGTGACGACACAAGTAGTGTCCATCCATTCGTAGATAAAGGTAGTTAGGCTCCATCCCGGATCTTGTGGATCTGGGGTTGGCTAGCCGTCACTCTAAGGAATAGAAGGAACACGTTTCAGAGTCTAAGGACCCAACGGTCTCAAGGCACTCATGGAAGCTCCGATGGCAGGAGGACGCCATCAATGTCAACCTGGGTCCGCAGGCCCGGCGTGAGCAGCGTTGGGATTCATGGACCATCCCAAACATGGAGCCGGCATGAGCTGACTCGTTGCTGGAGCCGGCATGAGCTGACTCGTGGCTGGAGCCGGCATGAGGGCGGGATAAAGTTGGCTGTGTTTTGGTCAGTCTGGCGTAGGGTTGATCACGAGTAGCTCGCCCAGGACCAGGCCACCTTGGAGGGAGTGCCTGCGCCTCCGGGGTATGATTTGGGTTAGCAGGGTAGCATTTCAAAGGGGGGCATGGAGCCCCCCCCCCCATCAGTGTGCCCCATACCGCAGCCTGAGAAGTCAGCCCAGCTGCAGCGATTGCCTTGCCTCGCTTTTTGCACCAGAGTATCCCAGGCAGCGCCTCCTATCCCGCAGTGATAACTCTGCCCCAGTGTCGCCGATCAATAAGCAGGACACGAGGTCTCCTGTCTTGCTGGCTGGCGGCGAACCCTGGTTCACAACTTCACAACCGCCAGGCATATGATCAGGTCCTGCCTTGTGAACACATCCCTGACGCGGAGAAGGGTCTCTCAAAGGGACCAAAGGGGTTGCTCAGCAAAGGTCCACCACGGAACGGACCTGCAGCAGAGCATAGCGTGGGAGTAGTAGATGCCCACCGCTATGGATATCATCAGGATCCAGTTGGTGGCCAGCAGCACCAACCGCGCCCCCCGCGACACTGGGTCCCAAAACTGAACACTATGGAGACCCAGCACCATATGATGCCCCATCGCAGTCCGCACCAACTGCCGCAACTGGAGGAATAGGCGCCAGTGAAACGGTGGCTGCTTGAGGCGGTGGCGGGGGGGAATGCGCATAGTCCTCGCCAACAGCAGCCGTTTGTGGTGCTCTTGCTCCCAGTGCGCCACCACCTCCCGGCCACGCTCACGGAGGACCTCGAGCTGCTCTCTCAGCGCTGGGCGATCCAGCGCCTCCCGCTCCAGCCAGGCGTTGGCGATGTTGCAGAGGTAGGTCCGCTTCTTGAGGGGGGCATTTGGGTTGACGCACCAGGCGAATGCGATCGTATGGTAGCGCGCCACGGCCAGAATAGTGGCCCAGACCCGCAGCGCCAGGCTGTGGAGCTCCGGCCGGGCGCCGGAGGCGTATCCAAGCGCCTCCAGCAGCTCTGCAGGAGCGGAGTCCACAATGGCGGTGTCCGAAAACCGCAGCAGAAGCGACGAAACTGGGCTTTCCCAGGGCTCCCCGGCATGCAGTACGGTCGCCAGGTCACCAGCACCATCTGGACGAAAGCTGCCGTCAGCGCTCTGAAGCAGTACCAGGTTCCACAGAGTGGCACGCTGGCACCAGCCCCTTGTACCAAGGTTCTGGGCGGCCATCACTTGAAACACCCTTAGAAACCAGTTAAAACCGCGCCCAGGGGGATGCCTCCAGCGCTGCAACCTGGCCAGTGCCACCTGGTTTTCCAGCTCTTCTTGCGGTAGCAGGCGCTTGGTGGACATCACTGCCAGCACCAGCGCTGTGCCCAGCAGGCGCTCCAGGGGGAGTGTCTTTGCGCCTGCAGTTGTGTGCCGCACCAACCGTTACACCCCTGTGCATCACCTTGGAACCTTCTGTTGAGGGACATATCAGTCAAACTGTCCCGTCACCCATTGAGGAAGGGTCAAGAGAAAGCATTCTCAAACTCTCAACTTCTGTCTAAGCGCTGTCCAGCTGCATGCCTGACAGCCGCAGCCCGAATACAGCCCGCACGTGGGAAGCAAGCCTGCACAAAGCAGCGCGCTTTTGACTGATCTGTCAACTACCGCTCCGGACAGCCTGGTCAGCTGGTCCTAAGTCTAGCGCACTCAACAGCTGGACCTAAGTCTAGCGCACACGACAGTTGGACCTCAGGCTTGGGCACTATCAGCGGGATTACGGCACTCATCAGCCCCATACCATTTCCTTGACTATGGGGAGCTGACATGGAGCTGCTTCCTCGCCGCAGGTACTCCAAAGGTAGCGACAACCGCAAAGGCACCAGGCTGAGGCCGCATAGTCGGCAGAGATGCCGGGATGTCGAGATGTCCATCAGCGCATGCCTGTAGTATGCCTTTCTCAATATGATCCACAATGCCCGTGCACTCCGTCCTGCACACCCCGCCGCCCAACTCAATATGATCCAAAATGCCCGTGCACTCCGCCCTGCACCCCCGCCCAATCAATATGATCCATAATGCCCGTGCACTCGCCCTGCACCCACCGCCCAGTCAATATGATCCACAATGCCCGTGCACTCCGCCCTGCACACCCCGCCGCCCAATCAATATGATCCACTATGCCTGTGCACTCCGCCCTGCACACCCCACCGCCCAATCCCATTGAGATATCGTCAGGCCAACGCTCTATGCCCTCCCTCACTGAGTCTGTGAGATCTGCCTCACCTGGTCAAATCTACTTCGCCTGGTCGGATCTGCCTCGCCTGGTCGGATCTGCCTCGC
>LGRX02012069.1:0-10695 GCA_001247695.2 Cymbomonas tetramitiformis
CTCGCGGGCCGGCCTCGCACACACCAGTCACTACGAGAGCTCCTCGCGGGCCGGCCTCGCACACACCAGTCAAAATGAGAGCGCCTCGCGGGCCGGCCTCGCACACACCAGTCAGCACGAGAGCGCCTCGCGGGCCGGCCTCGCACACACCAGTCACTACGAGAGCTCCTCGCGGGCCGGCCTCGCACACACCAGTCAAAATGAGAGCGCCTCGCGGGCCGGCCTCGCACACACCAGTCACCACGAGAGCGCCTCGCGGGCCGGCCTCGCACACACCAGTCACCACGAGAGCGCCTCGCGGGCCGGCCTCGCACACACCAGTCACTACGAGAGCGGTTCGCCGGAATGTTGACAGCTTTTTCCTCGGGGATTACTGCATTTCTATTTCCTTGCAGCTCCCGAAGGACCTGCATGAGGAATCCCTCGGTCCTCTTCCCACACGGCCGCGAGCCGTTGTTGGCCCGGGAGTAGCACAAGGTGGGGGGACAAACCAGAAGAAGGGGCATGGGGTGGGGCCCACCTCCAGTTTGTTGCGCTCCTCCTCCGTCTGCGCGTCGCTGTTTTTCCTCAGTGTGAAGAGGTTGAAGGAGTTCTCCGCACCTGCGGCACTCAGACACCCCGAGCAACGTGAAATACAGCCATCGAGTTCCCAAACAAACACTCCTCGATGGCATCTTCATAGATGCTTCTGTCCATCTCATCCTCGACTGCGATGCGAATGCCCTCGCATTCGCCGCGACCGAGTGTCCCTTCCATTCCCTGTGTCAGGATGTAGAATCGAACAGGTAGGCCTCATTTGTTAGACGCACGAGAGGCGCATAACAGCTATTATTGGTGCATTTCCCGGTTTGAATCTTCAGTTCCAGTGAGGCCACTGAAGCGCCCTGTCACCCCTGAGCATCATAGAGGTGGTCCCTGCGCATCGGCGTGGTAATGCCCGGCGCGAGGGCTGGTGCCGGAGTCGCTTCTCCCCTCGCATCAAGGTGCGCGCGAAGGCATCATAGGCAGCCTGCTCGGCGCTGTGCCATCACAGGGGGTGTCAGATTTAAGGCTGAGCGCTGAATAGGTGGGTGGGGTGGGGTGGCTGGGTTGAGGGCGAGTGGGTGGCGAGATGGGGTCGTGGGTGGTAAAATATATCCATTGGTATGCGTTTGACTTTGTATTAACGCCATGGGTCGGTTGGCATCGAACTCCGCCCGAGATGGTGGGGTGCACTCAGGGGGTGGCAGAGGCGGAGAGAAGCGCGGCAGGCCAGTGCACCGATGTACGTATCGTCGTCGAGGACATCTACGGCCGAGATCCAGGCGCCGTTGTAGTCCCTTGCGCGCTCCTCGATGATCCCCTCCTCCGGCTTGTACATCAGCAGGCTGATGCTCTTCATCAGATCCCCCACCACGATGAAGTCGCCCCTGGTCATCCCAGCCAGGCCTCAGTTTCCCGGCAGCGACACAGGATGCCGCGCGAGCGCCCTGCAGCTGCCGGCCCCGCGGTGAGCCTGAACCTAGATCACTGGCAGTGCGGGGGCTTATGACGGTGCAAGAGGCGGTGCCGCCAGCTTCATCGAGCAGCATTATGAAGCACTGCCAACGCCAAGAGGACTCGTCGGACAGGACTGCCAACACTGAGCGGGCGCTTCGCACAGAAGCAATACGGCCGCCAATAGGATGCGTGGACTGAGCTCCATCTGTGGGCGCAGCCATTGGCTGATACTGTCCCACGCAAGCATAGCTGAGGTCGAATCAGCTGGTGTGGTGCCCTTGCGCGCTACAAGCGGCGCGGCAGCGTGGCCCGGATGGGGTCATGACTCACTGGGGCAAGAGGAGTGAGCCTGGGGGGCAGGGGGGTCACCGAGTGACCGCCTGGAGAGCCAGGATGCTGCCCGAGTGGGTGCACTCCTGTGTCAGCTCGTGCTGGCCTTCGCGCATGCCCCACTTGAACAGGTGCATCTTGGCGTTTACTCCCGCCAGCAGCTTCCCATTAAACGCGTTCAAGTTATACACAGCTCCCTGCGCACGCCCCGCACCCCCCACCGCTGCTGACTTCCACCTGCCTACACGCCCCTCACCACCCCTAAAACGGCTTCCCGTCCCAACCAATCTGACATCGCGTTCCCTTTTTGCACATCCCGGGGGTCGCCCCACCTGCCACGGGGCAGGTGTGTGGAGAGCATTCTGGCGGCCAGGCGCACCTTGACTTCCTTCTCAGCAATGAGCGTGAGCTTCGAGCCCTCCTCCACGGCCAACACGAGGATGCGGCCTCTGCTGGGCTCTGACTCCTCGGGCAGCGCGTATGCGGAGCCCACCACGAAGTACTCTACGGGGTCCTCGGCGAAGGTGCAGGACACGAGGGAGCACAGCATCTCGTGCTGGCCGAGCTGAAAGCGGTGCAGCGTGTCGAAGGTTTGGTTGTCCAGCAGCCGCAGCGCCATGCCCTCGTCCTCCGCTTGCCCAACCCTTTGCGTACCCACCGCAAATGTATGCGAAGATTCCTGCAACCCACATCTCTACAGCCCCCTCGGCAAGCCCCCTCTGACCCACGCAGCCACCTGCGCCTCTTTGGCCCTTGAACAGGGAGTGAGCGGGAGCTCGACAGGGGAATGGTGGCCGGAAGGTTAGGGGCTGACTGGTGGGTAGCGCAAGGCGGGAAAAAGCAAACAAAGCGGGTGCAGCACTTTGATATATGGGGGAGGGGGCGGGAAGGGGCAAGCAAAGCAGGTGCAGCACTGTGACAGGGGGAGGCGGGAAGGAGGAAGGTGGCAGGCTGGTGACTATTGCACATTTCGGGGAAAGTGCATGTGGCGCCTGGAAAGACGCGGGGCGCGGGTGAGGGAGGGGCGCCAGCAGGGGGCGGCAAGGTGCACGCGTTTCAGGGGGGAAGGAGGGGGGGGAAGCGCGCCTGGTGTGCAATGCGGCGCGGGGGCTCCCCCAGGGGGACCGTACGGATGTGCAGTTTTTGGATGTTATCGATGGTGCCGATGGTGAGGTTGCTGTCCATACTGATGGCGAGGCTGTCAGGAAAGGAGCTCGAATTGAAGGGCGCCACGTGGCTCACCTCACGCAGGTTCACATTGCTGTACAACAGCTTCCTGTTACTGCTGTAGATCACCGTCGGTCGATCCGACGCCGCGAACACGTGCCGGGAACCCTGCGACCGGAATGTGTGCAGCACGATCGGCTGCGTGCCTGCGCGCACCGTCCATCCCGCCAACAGTGCTCCGGTCACTGCCACTGCTGGCATCCGCATGGCTTGCAATCCCATCCGAAGGAAGGCACGCTGCAGACCCCACGTGGACCGTTGCGGGCACGCAATCCGGAACACGGCGTCATACGGACGCCACGTGGGCCTCCACCAAGCCCGCAGGCCAGCGCAGCTACGATACCCTCAAACATCCAGGCTTGCGATCCAGTCTTTTCACATTTGCGGGCTGCGGCTCCCCCAAGCACAAAGGTTGGTGGGAACTCTGGAGGGGCTCCGGTTGCTGCCCCGGCGCCGGCAGGCCGACCATCCCTCTGGAGGGGCTCCTCCGGTCGCTGCCCCGGCGCCGGCAGGCCGACCATCCCTCCTGAGAACATCACCCGGGTGGGGCCGGCGGAAGGAGGGGCAGCAACTACGGAGATCTATCTTCCCCAGAATGATGTGGGGGTGGGGCCGGGGCAAAAGGGGAGGAGGGGAGGGGGCACCCTAAGGAGATCTTCTTCTTTTCGGATAACGTGCCGGTCTCCGGGTCAACGACAAAGTTGAAGAGGTGGCCATCGCCGAGTGCCGCCAGCAGGTAGGGCACCCCCTCAAACATGCAGAGCAGCACAGAGCGAGGAATCACCGTCTCTGTACTCGCACCATACACCCCACATCCCGCATCTCCGCACCCTTGGTCAGCTGCTGCTCCGGTCATGATCTCCGGAGCGGAACTTCAGCCTCCGCTACAGGATGCCTCACACCGCACACACTGAGGGGGGCCTAGTTGCCAGCCTACGGAAAGGTCCCGTCCGCCCGGAGGGGGGCGGGGGGGCATACCGGTGTGCAGGACGGAGGCACAGATGCTCGGTGAGCTCCGAGGAGTCGCCTCAACGCTCTCCCAGCCAGCAGGGAGAAGTTGGAAGGGGGGTCACCTCTAGCCCTCCACAGCCAGCAGGGGGAGAGGGGAAGTCGAGAGGGGGTTCAACTCAACGCTCTCCACAGCCAGCAAGGAGAAATTCGGGGGGGGTTCACCTCCAAAGCTCTCCACAGGCAGCAGGGAGGAGTCGGAGGAGGGGGTGGGGGTTCACCTCAACGCCCTCCACAGCCAGCATGGAGAAGTCGGGGGGGATCACCTCCCAACGCTCTCCACAGCCAGCAGGAAATGTCGGAGGGTCACCTCAGCGCTCTCCACGGCCAGCAGGGGAGAAATCCCTCGGAGGGGGTCACACTCAACGCTCTCCCACAGCAGCAGGGAGAAGTCAGAGGGGGGGGTTCACCTCCAGCGCTCTCCAGCCAGCATGGAGAGAGGAGTCGGGGGGTGGGATCACCTCCCAACGCCCTCCACAGCCAGCATGGAGGGTGTCGAGGATCACCTCCAACGCTCTTCACAGCCAGCAGGGAAAAGTCAGAGGGGGTCACCTCCAACATAACGCTCTCCACGGCCAGCAGGGAGAAGTCGGGGAGGGAGTTCACCTCACGCCTCCACAGCCAGCATGGAGAGAGATCCCGGGGGGGACCACCTCAACGCTCACAGCCGGCAGGGAAAAGTCGGAGGGGGGTCACCTCAGCACTTAGCGGCTCTCCACAGCCAGCAGGGAGAAGTCAGGGGGGATTCACCTCCAACGCCCTCCACAGCCAGCATGGAGAAGTCGGGGGGGGTTCACCTCACGCCCTCCACAGCCAGCATGGAAGTCGGGGGAGGGGGGGGTTCTCAGCGCCCTCCACGCAGCCCGCTGCGAGGAGGAGGTCGGGGGGGTTCTCAACGCTCTCCACAGCCAGCATGGAGAAGTGAGGGGGGGGTCACCAACGCTCTCCACAGCCAGCAGGGAAAAGTCGGAGGGGGGGGGTCACCTCCAACGCTCTCCACAGCCAGCATGGAGAAGTCGGGCACCCGGTACAGACACACCTCCATGCTCCAAAGCCCGACCACCTGCTCGCGCCACCCATCCGCCAGCACCTCCCATGTGAACGAGGCACCGCGTGCGGGGCGCCCTCTCTTCGCATCTCGCCGCCCGATGCACGCGCAGCACGGAGGTCTCTGGCGCGAGTGAGGGCAGGAGGGGGGCGCACCGCGAGGCTGGCGGACTCTGGCGCGAGTGAGGGCAGGAGGGGGGCGCACCGCGAGGCTGGCGGACTCTGGCGCGAGTGAGGGCAGGAGGGGGGCGCACCGCGAGGCTGGAGGACTCTGGCGCGAGTGAGGGCAGGAGGGGGGCGCACCGCGAGGCTGGCGGACTCTGGCGCGAGTGAGGGCAGGAGGGGGGCGCACCGCGAGGCTGGAGGACTCCGCTTCGCTGTCCAAAGGGCTGATGTCCAGGCAAGAGATCTCCTTCTCCGGCCCCAGCTGCACCCGGTGCGCCTCCACTAGGTCGCTGGGCCCCACCTCGAGGTACACCTGGCGCATCGATACATCAATACCCCTTCCCCAACATCAGGCCTTGCGCGCGTCCCAGCATCCGCAGAGAGGGAAGCGGCGCTGGCTCTCGCCATGCACCGTGCGCGTGCACCATGTGCAGGGGGGTCGACGTGGACTGTAAGAGGGCAAGCAGGCCTCGTTGTAGCACCGGAATCGGATTTGGGCATCCCCAGACCGTGACTACACCTGGGAGCGTGGGCTACAACATCAAATGCAGTGCGAAATACCCGGCTCAATTGAGGCTGCCTACTCATTGGCTCAATTGAGGCCGCCTGCTCTTGCGCACTGCCATCTGAGTGACATCGCAAGGGCAGGGCTGCCGCAGGGCCTTCCTCCGGGCTCTCCTCCAGGGAATCCCTCCCACTGCCTCCTGCAGGGCCTTCCTCCACGTCGCTGCCGCAGGGATTCTCGGACTGACCATTCAATCTCTGCAGTGGCCCATCGCCCCCACAACATCCCTCCCCCCACCCCCCACCCCGCGCGCGCAGGAGCCCCCGGGCCCCGGCGCAACCAGCCTCGCCCGCCTGCGCCCCCCCTGCGTCGCTGCATTGCCCATGACGCAAAGATGCCGTTCCGCTGGCGATGAGAAGAACCCCGCTCGGGCGGTGGGCGGGGACAGAGCGCAGTTTCCGCACCAGATTCCCGCCACTGGTGCCCAGCAGCACCTGCGACTTGTTCGCGGAGACCACGTTGATCTGCAAGCCTCGGGGAGGACTCCAGGTCTTCACCACCTGCATACTGGCGCTGCTGACTAGGCGCACCGCGCCCGCGGTGACCTGCAGCAGCTGGTCGTACAACACGTTGCCGCAGAACAGAGTCTGGGAGTCCGAGTCGAAGCCCTCGATCTCCGTCTCGCCAAGCTCCGCCGATGACGTCTCGTCCACGTTGATGGCCAGGATGCGGGTCTCGCTAATGAAGGTGACCACCAGGAACGTGTCATACACATCCGCCCCCGAGCTGCGCAGCGACCACATGCCCTGCAAGCCCCGACGCCCGCCTTTCAGACCCCCCTCCGTCCAGAATTCTCCTCCACCGTGACGCCCTCAATGGAGCTGGCGCGGCGCCGTCTAATGGCGAGGGGCGGGAGGGTAGCCGGGTGACGTAAGCGGTGCCAGAGCCGGTGCGGGGTCTCTGCGGCAGGGTGTAGCCGCCCTTGCACAGACCGCCGCGGTCTGCTGAAGAGCGCCACTCACCTTGATGCCAGGCAGATCCACCGTCGCCTGCTCGTTGATCCCGATACCGTTACGCACAATACGAAGCGATCCATCCTGCAGCCAGGCCCCGAGTGCGCCCCTCCCCCTCAGACAGCAAGGGCACTGCGCATCCATCCATGCAGGCAGGGCCCGAGCGCGCCCCTCCCTCTCAGACAGCAAGGGCACTGCGCATCCATCCATGCAGGCAGGCCCCGAGCGCGCCCCTCCCTCTCAGACAGCAAGGGCACTGCGCATCCATCCATGCAGGCAGGCGCCGAGCGCGCCCCTCCCTCTCAGACAGCAAGGGCAGCGGGTGGCAAACCTTGGCTGCTCCCGAGCACGTCACCACCTGGCCTTGGCCCTGCCGCTCAAGGTCCACCACACACAGGTCCACGATGGGCCCGAGGTTGATGAAGTTCTCCAACACGTCCACGTAGCTGCCACGGGCGTCCGGCTGAGGGTTCACCTTCACCAACTGTGAGTCACCTGCATGTGGCAACCAACCCCACCTTCCGTGCTGGCCAGCCCCCTTCGAATTCTCGCAGCCTTGCGGCAATGCCAGGTCCCCGGCTTTACGCCGCACCGCGGGACAAGGATGCCCGGCTCTCCCACCCCGGACGCCCCAGCGGGACAAGCATGCCCGGCTCTCCCACCCAGAACGCCGAGGGACAAGGATGCGGCTCTCCCACCCAGAGAACGCCGAGGGACAAGGATGCCCGGCTCTCCACCAGAACGCCGGGGGACAGGATGCCCGGCTCTCCCACCAGAACGCCGAGGACAAGGGTGCCCGGCTCTCCCACAGAAGCATGAGGACTTAAGGATGCCCCGGCTCTCCACAGACGCCGCAGGACACGGATGCGGCTCTCCCACCCAGGCAGCCGAGGACAAGGAGTGCCCGGCTCTAGAAACGCCGAGGGACAAGGATGCCCGGCTCTCCACCCAAACGCCCGAGAGGACAAGGGGATGCCCGGCTCTCTCCCACCCAAACGCCGAGTTAAGGATGCCCGCTCTCCCGCAGAGCATGGGGACAAGGATGCCCGGCTCTCCCACCCAGAACGCCGAGGGACAAGGATGCCCCGGCTCTCTCTCCACCCAGAGCCGCCGAGGACAAGGATGCCCGGTTCTCCCACCCAGAGCATCGAGGACAAGGATGCCCGGCTCTCCCACCCAGAACGCCAAGGGACAAGGATGCCCGGCTCTCCCACCCAGAACGCCGAGGCCAGGCGCTGGTCACAGGCATGTCGATGAGCGGGCGATCATGCAGAAGTGCTCTCCGAGGTCCGATGAGGGCGGCTGGGGGCGGCTGGAGACACCACGCTGAACATGAGGTGACGGGGTCGAGGGGGGTGCAGAACAAAATGGTGGACGCAGGATGCGCGGATGGGGGGATGTGGACCAAAGTGGTGGACGCAGGATGCGCGGATGGGGGGGTGCGGACCAAAGTGGTGGACGCAGGATGCGCGGATGGGGGGGGTGCGGACCAAAGTTTGAGCCTATGAACACAACGCCATTGTCAAGGTAGGAGATGGTGCTCGCAATCGAGGTGGTGCCGAGCTTCTCGAGCTTGATGCCTTGCACACGGTGCCCATCGTTGTGCAGAGCCATGAGGTGCAGGTCGCCCTGTTGGTCGCTGAGCAGCCACCGCGACCCGTCCGGGTCCACCTTCCCAAACGCCTTCGTGATGGTGACCCGCATGGGTGACGCTTTGACATAGGGCTTGTCGCGCGGCTCGCCCTCCGCCGGGGAGTTCAGGTACAAGATGGTGCGCTCCCCTATGATCACCACGCCGCCCAGCGGCGCCGGCACCGGAATAATCATGGATGAGCCCCCGTCGAGGTGAGACTGGCACCACGGACCTTCGTTAAACTCCTGCGGCAAGCGCTCCCCATACTCCACCCAACCCCTCTGCCTCCATTGCCGGGTTCAGAGGCAAGTCCTCGTCGGACCCTCATGCTTGACAGCTGCAGAGCCCCGCAGTGCGAGGCCCTGTGGCCGGCAGGCGCAGTGTGCAGCTACAGAGCCCCGCAGTGCGAGGCCCTGTGGCCGGCAGGCGCAGTGTGCCGCTGCAGAGCCCCGCAGTGCGAGGCCCTGTGGCCGGCAGGCGCAGTGTGCCGCTGCACAGCCCCGCAGTGCGAGGCCCGGTGGCCGGCAGGTGCAGTGTGCCGCTGCAGAGCCCCGCAGTGCGAGGCCATGCGGCCGGCAGGCGCAGTGTGCCGCTGCAGAGCCCCGCAGTGCGAGGCCCTGTGGCCGGCAGGCGCAGTGTGCAGCTGCAGAGCCCCGCAGTGCGAGGCCCTGTGGCCAGCAGGCGCAGTGTGCAGCTGCAGAGCCCCGCAGTGCGAGGCCCTGTGGCCGGCAGGCGCAGTGTGCCGCTGCAGAGCCCCGCAGTGCGAGGCCCTGTGGCCGGCAGGCGCAGTGTGCACGAAGGATGGAGGGGGGGCACCCTGGAACTAGCTCACGGCGCGCAAAGGATGGAGGAGGCACCTTTTCTTTCAGATTCACCTCGTACGTCTTTACGTGGCGCTGCTCCTTGGGATCCTAGCATACTCCCCTCGACCCCTCCCCAATCCCCTCACAGCGAGCCTTCCTCTATGGTAGCACTCTCACAACTACCTAACAGACAGTCCGCCCTTCATGAGGCGAGGTGCACTCTTGCCAATGGAGGCATATCAGGGACCGAGCGCCACAAGGGCGCGCCAAAGGGGCGGCCAAAGGCATATCAGGGACCGCCCTGCCAGTGAGGGCCGGGCAGACGCAACATGCCCACGAACATGCCTCACCTCGTAGAGAACCGCAATGGTCGGCTTGGCGGTGTCGTGCAAGAAAGCCATGTGTACCACCTGAACCCCAGTCGCGCGCACAGCCTCCATCTCTCAGCGCGCAGGTGGAATCCGCGGCGTCCTTGTTGCCCAGCGCACGGAGGCGCGCGCAGCCGCAACGTAGGTTCGCAGAACGCCAGGCCAGGTAGGAGCGGGCGGACCAGGCCAGGTAGGAGAGGGGAGTGGGGCGGGCGGTGTCTCACCTTCAGTTCTTCCAGGCGGATGTTATACGCCTCCTTCAGGAGATCTCCCTTACTGTCAAATGGTAGCACCTTGAAGTGTCCGTCGTACAGGTGCATTCCGATGAGCCGGATCTTCGGGTCGATGATCCCAATCTGCAAAGCCGCGCCTTCCTTTAACCGCCAGGGCCAGAGCCGTATGCTCGCGAGAAAGCAATGCCCTCATCAGAAAGAAACAGAGGTTTACACGCGCGGGGTCTCGTCATGAATGCTGAGCTGGAATGCTCGTTCAGCGTTCACAAGGCTCCAACGAACAGAGGACGTGCAACACAGCTGCGAGCTCAGTGGCATACAGCGAGGCCCAGGATCTACATACGCTACGAGCGCACTTTGATCGTCCCAACGTTACCGATGAGGAGCTTATCCAAGCAAGGGGCTTTTAAGTGCCGGTCGCAACAGCCGGTGCCCAGCGCCAGCGCGGCGGCCACCGGCTGCCACACTGAAGGGGCATCCAGGAGCGAGGGGGCGCGGCTCCGTGCAACGCAGCGAGTAGCTGCTTCGGGGAGGGGAGAAACTGCAGCGAAGCTACCGGGCTGGTGGCAACACTTTCAAAAAGAAGGGGCACCCTGAAGCTAGGGGGAGTGGCTCGTGGCAGCATGAACAAAGGCTGCTCCGAGGATGAGCGGCGCTGAAGCCAAGAGGGGACGTGTCGAATGCCACACGCCGCCGGGTCCCAACACCTGGCCGCTGTCGTTCGGGCGCCCGACACGCTCCTGTAAGTCGCCGGTTGCTTTGGTGACGAGGGTACCTGCGCAGGGGGGACCGGGGGGGGTACGCATTGGGGATCTGTCAGTGTCAGCCCCTTGAGCTAGAAGGCCGGCTGCGGCGGCGTGTGACTGCCAGTGTCAGCCCCTTGA
>LGRX02012070.1:0-23566 GCA_001247695.2 Cymbomonas tetramitiformis
TGCCCCATCCCCCGGGGGATGCATGCCCCATGTTTGCATTGTATGCCCCATGCCCCGGGGGATGCATGCCCAATGTTTGCATTGTATGCCCCATGCCCCGGGGGAGGCATGCCCCAAGGATGCACTGCATGCCCCATGCCCCGGGGGACGGGGCATGCATGCCCAATGTTTGCACTGTATGCCCCATGCCCCGGGGGATGCATGCCCCAAGGATGCCCTGTATGCCCCATGCCCCGGAGGATGCATGCCCCATGTTGGTCCATGCCCCGGGGGATGCATGCCCCAAGGTTGCCCTGTATGCCCCTGCAGCAATGGGTGGAAATACCCAGAAGCGGATTGGCATATCCACCAGGCTTTTCACCAATTCCCCGCTTCCCTCCCAGCGACAGCAGCGGGTCCAGTGACTCCAGTGACTCCACAGTTTCCCCGGAACGAGGCAGCCGCGGCAGCAGCAGCAGGCGTAGAGGCAGAGGTAGCAGCAGCGGCAGCAGCAGACGGCAACGGAGGCGGAAGAAGCAGCTGGTTAAGAAGAGGTCAGTCAAGGCAGCAAAAGGGAAGGCTGTAGTTGAGGAGCCTGTTTCTCAGGTATCAGCTCTGGAGTCTGAGCTGACGGAAGGAATGGCTGTCAGAACCTTGTTCAAGGACAAAGCCCTGCGGGACCAGGCTTTTGAGTGCCTTCCAGAAGAGCGTCAGAAGGCCATCGCATGGGCAGCAGCTCGGGGTGAGGAGGTGAGCTGGGAAGAAGAAGGCTGGGAAGCCTTGATAGCAACCCAGAGAAAGGTCCTGAAGGGAAAGGAGGCCATCTGCGCAGTAGCCCCCACACCCGAGGAGTCGGAGTGGGTCTGGTATGACTGGACTAAGGCTCGGCACCCCTCTCTGAGTCCCGACGAGGCGTGGCGTTTAGCCATAACCACACGATCAGAGTCCGGAGGATCCCCGTCCAAGTCTGGCAATGATGAGGCATCAGGCTCAGCGTCATCGGCTAAGGCGGCCCCACCAAGCCACGAAGCCCTGGAAGAGTGGAGAGACCCACTGGAACCCATCACTGTAGAACAGGGTATCAGGGACTACGTGAGGCGCCACGACGCTGATGCTCAGACGGCGGTGGCCATAGCCAAACAGTACTCCACCCTAGCGATTAGCTATGGGCATGCCCAGAACCACAGGGCTCGGGAGTCACTGATCAGCCCGGTGATGCAGCTGGTAGGGCCAAGGCGGGATCAGGCTGTTCAGAGCGGCACGGATTGCAGCAGATGCGGTAGACTGCTGTTATCCCCAGCTGGAGGGGTTAAGGTCGCCTCTGGGTTAGTATGGGACGTCATGCTGGGGCCCAACAGAACGTGTGAGCAAGTTCCACTCTGTCAGAATTGTACTCAGCCGCCCTGGTCTGGTGCATTGGCCCAACTGCCCAACATTCCAACTCCAAGTGTCACTTTACCACAGTCTCAACCACCTCGACAGTCCCAGCCTCCACCTCCACCAGAGGAACCTGAGGAAGAACCCCCGAACTGCCCGCCACTCCGAAGACCAGTCGAGCAGGAGCAGGCAGAGAGGGACAAGCAGCGGTTAGAAATGACCAAGCTAAAGGAGCTGGAAGCTGAGGACAGCAGATTGTTGCTCTCTCTACGGAAGCTACGAGACCGCATCACCACGTACACCTGCCCTACGGACAGCCCAAGCGGGGACAGACCATCTGGACATCTGTTGGCTCCTCTTAAGAAATTCATGAGAGAACTGCAAGATCACTTCAAGGAAGCACTGGTGAAGAGAGCGTTGACGAAGAAGAAGTCCAGTGACGATGGGGATCAGGAAGGAGCCACCATCACCACCGTTCCAGAAGAACTGCGACTGATCATCAGGGACCGGGTGGAGGGGTCAGCGCAAGGAGTTCTAAATCAAAAGGTGGTGGCCAACCAGATGCTGGGTCCGGATGATTTAGTGGCCACAATTGCGCGAGCATGTGTCACTGACGCCCATCTGAGTATTTTACCCAACATGCTGTCGCGAGCTCGCCAGGCCTCTGGCAAGAACGCTGGGAGGAACGCCGCCACTTTCCACCACTCGCTAATGGAGTCCTTCGACATGCTGGAAATGCTGCACAACCATGGGGTGACGGGACCGGTAAGTAGGGCGGCACTACCAGGAATATTTCTAAGTGGATTAACACCACAGCTGCATGCTATGCTCTCGCCATCGTCTCTCAGGACCAGTGAAGATCGTGGCGAGTAAGGCGACCCCAAGGGATGCGGTATTCATGACCGCCAGTGGAGGATAAGGTGAACACGGTATCGGCAAGGACGTTGGCATGGTCAGAATGCATGTTGGGGCAAAGAGGTCGGGAAACTGCTGGCTCTGTGCTAGCCTCCGCGGTGCTCGCATGCGAGGCAACCAAATGCGACGCAAAGCCGAACATGGCGCGTGAACGCCCGCAATGGGTTACGCGTGAAAAGAAAGACATGCCTTAGGAGTAGGAAAGCAGAAGACAACGGACCGGTAGAGGCCAGACACTGGTCACTGATCTATTGGGAAACGAAACGCCCCACGCTGGCGTCGTACCAAGCTGGAATAGTCCACTTAGGCACACCGTGCGCGTTGTAGAAGACCCAAAAGAATCCGCAATCTCTATTTGGTGGGAGCCAGCGCCGAAGCTGCACTCTGAACGCGAGTGGAAGATGAATTGAACCGTCGTCTACGTCTAAAGAGTAAAACTCTAAGCGCCAGTGACGAATGCGCGGAACCGCGTAATTTCTGGTTTGTCTGATAGTAAAAGGATTGTGAGGACGAGCAGCTTCAGCTTCAGGATTGGGGGACGCAGTGGTACAGCCATGTAGAACAAACAAAATGAATGCAGGGCGGCTGTTTTTTGGAAGCATTTAAGTGCAGTGAAGTGAACATTTCGCGGGAAGAATGGAATCTAGCTAGGGAGCGAGCAGGTACGATTTCGCCAGAAATCGCCGGCGAGACGAAAGCGACAACGCTTGCGTCACGCCTTGACGATGTCAGGTCGCGATTTCGGGTCACGCTGCCACGACCAGGTCATGCCATCCTTCCCACCCAGTGTTCAATAGACTGTATCGAATACTGATAGATATACTGTGAAATACAAAAAGACTTAGCCCGATATAAAAAATCTTAAGTTTATAATATATAACAAAGAATGTCGACTTTCTCTTTAGGCGAAAATGCATTCATAAAGAATTTGAGCGTGGACACCTTAATGAAAGATGGGCAACCTATTGTCACTTTAACCGACCCATTCGTGGTAAATACCGTTGAATGTCAAACTATAGGCTCGATTGATAATCCACTTCAAACGATGGTACGATGCACATCGGTAGCGATATTCGATACCAGAACGATATAAAATTCATAGATACTCAAGACCCAACACTCGAGCGTGAACAAATGTCTTTATTGACTGATGGCTTACAGTAGTCTCTCAAATATAAGAATATCCGATTATAAGAAACTCGCCCCGGAAGAAACTCAAAAATCGCTTAGAATGCTTACCCCAAACCTTTTTTTTTGGTAATATTCTTAAATTTCGACCTGAAAAAAAATTAAGAATATATAGGGCAAACTTCTCGAGGGGTATTCTTATTTTCATAACCGGTTTTGCGTGTTTAAGAATAAACCCCCGATGTTGAATAGATTGATATCGACTTGAATTGGGTGATGCAGGAAATAAACCCAGATTGGGACGTTGTGTCCACGTGCTCCTGGAAATGGAGGAGTACTGTACGTTGCACCTTTATTCCTAACATGCTAAAGGGTGCAACCAATAATGCTCGCAATGTAATACATTACTACATTTAATCTGGCAAAATGATACAGTATATAAGCCAAGCAAAGAGTGCCGCGCTAGATATTATGTGTTCATAGGGACCTGTTGTGAAGGGGGCTCTGCCGGTGTTGGGGTATGTAACACGGACTTGATCACCGAGCTGCGCAACTCTTCAAATTGAGACTGGCTAATTAATCCATCAGAGAAATCCTCGTTCAGAAGCCGAAGCCTCTTCCGTGTCTGGTCGTCCATACTCGTTTCATAGTGAATTTTTACAAGTAAGACACGCTTTATTTTGTCGATTCAGCTTGAGGCAGCCGCCGCAAATTTCGAATCGCGAAATTAAGAATAAATGGGGCGATCGATATTTGGTCGAATTTTAGGAATATTTATGCCCTTTTCCATGTTTGAGAATATATGGGGCAGATTAGCCCAATATGGATTCTTATCACGACCCACGTGTTAAGAATTAAATTGGCGAAATTCTCAAAATCTTTAGAATACTCACCCCACACCTGATTCTCCGACATTCTTATATCCGAGAGACTACTGTACTAAAAGTTCACACTTCCATAAAATTTGCCGACTACGTGTTAAACAATCCAGTTTCCAAATCACGATTTTCAGCAGGACTTGATGACCTTGACAGCTCTACATCTACTTTAAGTAAAAGTTCCATAACCTCATACTTAAAATAGGTCTCACTTGAAGTAATTTGCTCGGGGAATTTATTATAATTCATTGTTTCTATACACTATGAATACGGTTTCTCTTTAAGTTAAATTTTAATAGCATATATTTCATCAGGAGTTTTATTATTCTTATCATTTTAATTTTCTTTTCTCGTGGTATAACCTCTTCACATTTTCACAATGCGCAAGACGATTACGGTCATACCAAGATGCATTATATATATTTTTTTGTGACGCATTATACCTTTCCCGATTCTTTTCTCTATATCGTTTGGCTGCTAGTTTTTGTGCTTCGGATGTAGGCATCGCGCTACCAGATTAGTGTTATAAGTGACCGAAGCTTTAAATGCGTTGTTCATAGCTTATATGATAAAAAGCAATTGAGGTATTGGTAACGGGTATGTGGTAATGGGTACTTTTGAAAAGCATTTCTAAAAGCATAAAATATATAATACAAAAAAAAAAGTTCCTTACTTTGAACACTTTTCTAAAACAACCCATTACCACATACCCATTACCCAATCTATTCTAAAAATTTTAACTTTAAGACATAAACTCTACAAGGTATACTTGAATTATTTACAACATACTCAAGTACATACATACATACTTTACTTACTTCTACTTACTTTCACAAATATCGATGTGGTTGGGTTTGATCCCAAGCTAGGTTGGCAGGAGCCAACCTAGACTTCCGCATCTCGAGAAAAGGCTCCAAGGAAGGATGCCTTAAAAATAGCTCACTCTGAAGAGATTAATTACACTGCAAAGTGTATACAGATATACGAACGAGATTGACACAACAAAGTGGTAAAAACATCAAGCACTCACCTCTTCGAGGGCGCGTTCCAAGGCACTCCCCTTGGCCTTGGCGCATCTTCGAGATGAGCTGCACACACTTCAAACTGTTAGTAAAAAAGGCTGCACCCACCGTGAAACAACAAAATACAGCCAACGAAAAATATGCAAAGATGCCTGCGAATAATATCACAGGGGTGCAGCATCACACAGCAGTCGGTTCGCCTTTCAGGGCGAAGGAAAATATGTTGCTTGCTGAACGTTGGGCCGCCGCTTTAAAATTCTTGCTGAGGTCATTTGGACGTTGACTCAGTCGACCGTTCGCGATTTCGATCACTCTGATTTTATCACGTCAGGATTATCTGATTTAATAATCCTGTAGAAATCATTCAGACAGTAGCATGTGACACGAGACACGAATCGTGTATAAACCGATTATCACGTTTATAATTTATACGACGTTCCAGTTCCGGCGCGTGTATCCCTTCCCAATATAAAATTTAGATTTCACCAACAAATATTTTAGTGAATATAAACCTTTGGTATATTCACTGCATCGCGGCCAGATAATTGGCTGAAAAAAATGATTTCCACAAGACTTTTGGTTATTGGTCATAGAGACCACAGTCTATAATGACCTGGATGCTATCTTTCCGGAATCGTAAAACGTTTAATATATATGATATTTTGTCCATTACACGATTTATACGCAAGTCACATTCTGCTTTCACCGCCAGATTGACAACTCTAAAATGTGAATCTTACGGTTCGAACCACTCTTAAGACAATAAATCGGTTCTATACCCCCTTCAACCCTAGAAGCCCTAAGGGATACCCCCCCTACGAAAGGTACTCACGAAAGTGGAATTAAGGGTTTTTGGCTCACCAAAGTGTACTCGGTCGATGCGAATACTCGATTTTCTGGACAAAAAGATGCGCCTCGTCGAGATCTTTCCATCGATCCGCGACTTTAGTATTCGCATCGACCGAGATCACTTTGGTGAAGATCCGCACCCTTTGGTGAATCACGAAACCTAGTTTGGTGATTCACGGAAGTGGTTTCCCACTTTCGTGCACCACTGTCGTGAGGTGGCCTCACCAAAGTGGTTCACAGGTCCCGAGCATTGGGGGCCGACACCTCGTTTTAATCTACATCGGGGGCCGACATCTCATTTTAATCCACATCGGGTGTAGACATCTCATTTTAATCCACATCGGGGGTATGCATTACCTTCAACGTAAGGATATAATGTAAACGAAACATAATTATGCAAATTCAACCGGTAGATATGTAAATCATATCGCGATGAAAATATCTACCGGTTGGATTCGCGAAATAATGTTTTTTGGAGTGTCCAGCAGTGAAAAACTGTTTCATTCCGCCAAACAAGACAGTCTTTCATCGTTTGCGGCACCAAAAAACATTATTTCGCAAATCCAACCGGTAGATATGCTCATCGTTATACGAGTTGCATATCTACCGGTTGGATTTGCGTAGTTATGTTTCGTTTATTTTATATCGTTGCGTGTGTCTTCTGTTTACGCATGCTATGCAATGCCAACCCCCGATGTGGATTAAAATGAGATGTCTACACCCGATGAAACGTTTAGGCGTGTCGCCCCGATGTGGATTAAAATCAAATGTCACCCTCGATGTAGATTAAAATGATGTCGGCACCCGATGTGGATTAAAATGAAGTGTCTGCCCCGATGTGGATTAAAATGAGATGTCGGCCCCCGATGTGGATTAAAATGAAATGTCAACCCCCGATGTAAACTTATCCCTTTTATATATTATAATAATCATAGATGTCAGCCTTTTCGCTTGGAAGTACATCGGTTGCTAGTGATGAACTCATTTGCAAAAATCTGCAATGCACAACGTTCAATGGTGATCCACCTCCAACGGGTGGCGGAGGAAGTGGTTTGTGGACAATTGTGTCCGGTACGACAAATGACATTGAAAGAACAAATGGAAATGTAATTGTCAAAGAGGGGGATATAAATTTTCAAAATGCTACAGGATTACTAAGTGATTCTTCGGTAAATGTATACACATTAATAAATTCTAGGGGAAATGGAAATGCAGAGATTACATTGCAAAGTGGAGATGCTGCAAGTAATCCTAACGATGTTATTATTAGTGGCGAAACGTTGAAAGTAAACACAAATTCAGGTTTATTGTTAAATGTAAAAAATGACCCCGGAAAACCAGCTCTGAAATTTGATTTACCAGCCGGAACAACAGCGGATGCATTGATTTTGACGTATCAAAATGTTGCAAATGGAGCCGCTTTCATTCGCGGCGGAGATGCTATGATAATAAGAGCAGATGGTCATTGCTTTTTTCAACAATTTGTAGCGGAGAATGATTATGACGACCTGGATGCTAATAGTCGGTATACCTCGGCAAGTCTCAATCCTTTACGCACATCGGGTAGTTGCACCATTGCAAAAAATCTGAATATAGGGCAAGGTGTGTTTGTAAATCCAGCTAGTATGCCGCTTGAAGCTGCCGCAGCCGTTGGACAGTTTTATATAGAAGAAGATCCGCCGGGTGGTAATAAGTGGACTGTGAAATACAAAAAGACTTAGCCCGATATAAAAAATCTTAGGTTTATAATATATAGATATGTCCGCATTTTGTTTAGGAGAAGACGCATTCATAAAAAAATCTAGATGTAAATTCATTGACTAAAGATGGAACACCTGTCGTAGGTATAAGTGACCCATTGGTAGTCAATACGGTTGAATGTCAAACGCTAGGCTCGATTGAAAATCCACTTCAAACGATGCACATCGGTAGCGATATTCGGTATCAAAATGATATTAAGTGGATCGACACACAAGACCCAACACTCGAGCGTGAACAAATGTCTTTATTGACAGATGGCTCACTGAAAGTTCACACTTCGATAAAATTAAATGATTTTATATTAACCCCTATGGAGCGGATGGAACCTTTTGCGAAAAACATATATTTTACAAATGCACTGTGTTCGTGGTATATGGTATCATGTTAGCTGCACGAGATTCGAGATATGTTCCACATATCCACAACCCATAGACGGTCATGTTGAGCTATTGCATGCATGCGCACATGATATATACAACGATATATCGACAATATACAAGCAAAAAACATGCCGATCCAGGAACCAAATTTGTGAATTTTGAGTTCTCGCAACCGCATAATCGAGTAATAAGTCATCCTATGACCATAAAACAATCTCCTTTATTCATGTTTTGGAATAGGTAATGATCTTTTTGGCCAAACGCGTCGATATATCGAAATATTCAAGCAAGTAGGCGAAAAAAATACCAAAAAACAAGAAAAAAAAACATTAGTTTTACAATGTTTTCCATACTTAAGGCGTAAATGGAGTAGTTTTAGCGATAAATGAATATCGGGAACGTATATATGGCCCGTATGAAAGTGCATGGTGATGTGATATGATACAAACCATTGAACCGGCATACCCATGTCGATGTATGCCACCAACACCGCGATTTCTCACACTTTAGGATAGATTTTACACATATTACATCCCATGACTCGAGCAACTTTGGGGATTCGCTCACAACGAAATGCCCCGTGCGTAAGGTATATACTGTATAATAGGAATATGTGCAAAATACATTCTTGAGCATTAATGATACCTATCGCGGTGGGAGTGCGAAGCTTGGATGTGCGATTGCAACGAGTCTTGTCAGTTCGAGCTGTGAAAATACTATGATCTGAGTGGTCAAAGTGTTCGTATACGGTACAAACCGCTCCATAGGGGTTAAACAACCCAGTCTCCAAATCACGATTTTCAGCGGGGCCCGATGACCTTGACAGCTCTTTCGAAATTAAATCTTTAGACCCGGTCGAACAAACACGAGTTAAAATTGGAGAAACAGGAATCAATGAAATTACCTACTGCCTCCAAACCACAATTGATATCGAAACATTGGGCAGTGGGGTATTAATCAACGACGGTCCACTCGTGCTTAATATAGGAGACATCACGTTGACTGCAGGTAAGTATCGCGGTGATGGTTCACTATTGACAAACTTACCTTCTGGTGCTAATCAGAATCAACAATCAGTCACTGACCAAGGTAGCACGACCACAAATAGTATTAGTGCTTCTGCATTTGTGGGTGATGGGTCAGCGTTAACAATCTCCCAGTTCAACCTGATACATCTACACTTCAAGATGTGACTACCCGAGGTGCTACAAGCGATGTGAATGATATTTCATACACGGGTACCGGTACAATGAATGTATCTCAAGAGAAGTTAACCGGAAACAATTTCAGAATTGAAAGTGGTTCTGCCGGTTTCGGAAAAGTGTCCATCGGAGAGCAAACTCAAGGATACACAAACGCCGACCACATTGGAGACCGTTCTATAGCAATCGGTCGCAATGCATTATCTATTAACAATACAACAAGTAATGACACCATTGCAATTGGTTCCGGTTCGTGTAATAGTAATTGTGGTGACTATGTCGTGTCTATCGGCGACGATTGCGGTCAGGTTAACTGCAAGGATGCAGCAGTGAACATCGGAAAATATGCAGGTGAATATACAGCCGGTGAAAGTTCCATAAACATAGGTGCTTTGGCAGCACAAAATAGTACCCAGAGTACGGTGAACACAAATAATACAATTGTTTTGAATGCAAGCGGGGTAGAATTAAATGCCGGTGTTGCAAGTAGTTGCTATATCAGACCTATCAGGGCTAGTCCAGATGTCAGTTTTGAAAGTCTACAATTGTATTACGATTCTAGCTCAAACGAAGTGCGAACCGGTGCTATCAATAATGGAAGCATTGGCAGTCTTTCTCAGGTTCTAGCTGTGGGAAATACCGGTACAATAATGGAATTAAATGGATTAAATTCTGCATCTGTTATTTCAAGTAACTCGTTAAATTACGCTTATCCAAGTTCAACCAACTCACTCACACTAACAGGCGTACCTTTGACACTCATTACGAAAGCGTACGCTCATACCACCCTTCCAGCAAACCCGCTTAGGTTCACATGGGATGTTTTCACATTTGTAAATAACACCGCCGATACGATTACAGCTTCGACTATTGTTATGTTTGATGATGATGGAATAAATAACGTGAATGGAGTCCAACCGTTTACTAACTCGTATTCTCAAAGTAACCAGACGATTGTACACCCATCGGTGTATGTATTCAAGACAGTGCCGCAAGCCAATCGTGTTTCGTATTGATAGGGCGTGGGTTCACTACTTGTAGAAATGCAAATGCTTCTGAGAATACGTACGTCAAAGGGCAACGCGTGAAATGCATAGTAAATGGTGAAATCATTAGTGCTCAGATTAGTGCAGGCGATTCGATTATTGATACAGCTATGGAATCTAAGGTTGCCGGAGCTGGTGAAGGAGTATTAATTTGGGTCAAGTCAGATTTCAATTACTTTACTTGAGAATGAGAGTATGATTGTTGCAATAATTTTCGTTTTTGATATCGTTCACGTTGTTTGCGCTTATTTTCTTCGTGATTTTTGTAATAACTTTTCATAGTTTTTTCGCGACATTTGCAAGCATTATCCTTTTGATATTGTTGTTGATATAATTTAAACTTTGAGTTCGCACAAGTATATCTAGTATATGTAATATTCAAATCCATATATGTTACTATCTTATACACCGCCATTCTTTAAATTAATTATATACTTTTACAAAACCATTATTAAGCTTTGCACCATATTCTTCTTGCCACCATTTTGCTTTCGGTCGAAAGTGTAAATGATAGTAGTAAAGGCCAAGTTTAGATACATCATACATACTTTTTCACATTCATAACATTCTTCGCATAGATTCGAACATTTGAATGAAAGATATTCATTGTTGGCATAGCATTTTTCACAAATTGCTTTTCTACAACACCAACACCATTTGCCATTTAGATTAATAATACGCTTAATTGTCCACATTTTCATTTTCGATTCACAAATACTACATTCAAATAGATGTTCTTCATTGCCTTCATAGTTGAATGAATGTGCATCGATACTCATAGTAAGCTCTTGCAATACATTTACAAACACTTTCTTATGCTCTTCAAGTTCCAATTCATATACTTTATCAAATATTAGTTGTTGAATATGAATAGGCAATAAATCGAGATATGTAGTCATTTTTCTTATATATCTTACTATCAAGTTCTTTAAGTGGTTTTTTTTTTTAATGTGCGTAAAATGACCGTGAATATGCTGCGTGGTCAAAACAAATCATTAGTGTGTGATTTACTTATCATTTACTTACATCTTCTTACATCTTCTTACTTTCCCATTTTTCATAAAAAGGGAGGTTGGGCGGTGGGCGGTGCTACTTTTCGGAAAAGTTTTTCATATGACAATATAATGTAATGATATATTTATGTGAATTCTAAAATACTTTTTGAAATTACCCAACCTCCACCTCCCACCTCCCTTTTCTACTTTTTTTTTGTTAAAAAATGATAGATATATTAATAGACTACGCCATTCCGCACACCGATTATTTTTAATATTAATTTTTCATTTTTATTGAATTTATTTTTCATTTTTTGAATTTATTTTTCATTTTTATTGAATTTACTTTTCATTTTTATCGAATTTATTTTTTCATTTTCATTAAATCTATTTTTTTAAAAAAAGGGGAGGTTGGGTGGTGGGAGGTGCTACTGTTTGAAAACTTTTTTATAATGAAAATGAAATATATTAGATTATTTATTTAATTTCTAAAATACTTTCTGAAAACGGCAACCTCCCACCTCCCACCTCCCTTTTTAAATTTTATTAAATGAAAAAAATATATGTATATATAAATATAGTAATTTAAGGCCGCGCCGTTTCTTATAGCACGCCCATATTTAACACATAAGACATATTCAAATTCCACAGTCACCGGCACCGGCGGCGGCGTAGCCGCCACTATGACACATTCTGACGTAATTCTGACATAATTCTGACATAATTCTGCCAAACCTAAACCCTAAACCCTGAATGCACACAAAAATTAGGGGGGTCACGATAGGGGGGCCTCCACGGCCGATTAAAACGGCCAAAACTGATTTTCAGACCCCCTGGCGGCCCTTACAGACCCCCGCTGACACCCCTGTCATAATTTAATATCAAATATGACAGATAGTCAAAGTTAGTCATAGTTAACCAATGATAGTTAAACATTAGTTAACCAATGATAGTTAAACATTAGAGTACAGTAATCCACGACGCACGAGAAGCTCAGCACATGCGACATGGCACATGCCACAGCCACATCCACACCCCACACGCAACTCGCGTCGGACTGCATCTTCAAGCGCGTTCAAAAAGGCAAATAGTTCAGAGCCCGGAAACACCAACGAATTTTCTTCGTTGAGGCTCAAGACGTTGAAAGCAGAGGGTTCGGGTGCTTCAAGAATGGCGGGCGAAAGCGAAGCAACAGCTGACGAGAACGCCCTGAAGCAGGCGAAGGAGCGCCTCACATCACAACAAACAGCGACATCAAGCGCGTTGGGGGACCTCGAGAAGTGGAAGAGTCCACCAAGTCAAGAAGAGTGGAGCAAGTTCATTCAGAGTCAACTGGAAGCTCACCTCGAAGCCTGCAAGTTCTGGCGGGAAATATTGCCACCAGCTCCGCCAAGTGAAGTGGAAATTCTGGATGAAAAGCTGGATGCTAATGCTGCCGCCTTCCGTGCTCTGGGAATGAAGGGACGCCGGCTCCCCAGTAAACCCCTCGCAGAGCGAAAGGCTGCGTTGCCAGCCAAACCAGAATTGAGAAGTGCGCCGACAACACCCAAAGAGGGGGCGCGCAACCAAACGGAGAACACAGCTGAGGACGGCGCCACGGCCGAACCGAAGGAAACCAAGAGTGGGAAGGATGACGCAAAGGAGGAGAATCTATCCCCCGCCTCGAGTAAGGATGCAATGAGGCGAAGATCACTTACCATGGGAGCTCCAACTCTGGCTGGTATTCCGGGAGCAGCAAAAGCTGGTCTTCCTGGTATGGGAGGCATGGGAGGTATGGGAGGCATCAATATGAATGCTGAGCTCAAGGGTCTTTTGAAAAAGAGAGAGGGCGGTCCTGCAGCCGCTGCGAAGACTGAAAGCTCTGAAGGTGACGGCAGCTCTTTTCGCGACTCCCTCCTTTTGTGTCAATCGTAGATCACCTCGATGCTCTGTCGTATTTGTGCAGTGGAGGTCAGCCGTTTTCGCTGCATTCCTTTCACTGCGTGTCTTTGAAAAAAGCTTCTTGACTATCTTTCTTTAAGAGAGTACTTCAGTGATTTTTGTCTTCGAACTGTCTTGGAACGCACTCTGAAAACTCTGCAAGGATTATGTATATGACATGCCCTTGAGAGGGCTTTGACTTGACTCACTAAGACTTCTCGCATGCAAATGAGTGTCTCCACTAACGGTCAAAGCTTATTCTTTGTGGTTCACGCGTGCCTTCGAACGTTCGAAGGCCTTCGAACGTTCGAAATAACCTAAGCGGTGTGTGTGTATGGTCACAAAATACATCAGTGCGATGCTAGAGCCTAGCCCTGAAAGCTTCCGGTCAGAACTTTTGAACTTTTAAAGAAACAAGGCGTGCTTTGAACAATTCCGACAGCCCTCGTGCGCTTCTGCTGTGCACTGTCTTTGCTCATCTTGCTGGATGGCAAGCGTCTGTCTCTGGAAAAGATACAAATAGGCCTCGCACCTAGTTCATCTTTAATACGTGCAGCAAAACGCTCTGTCGGGCGTGCGTATCACGTGCGCTAATTCTTCTGCGGCCCAACTATCTTGGTCTGCGGGTTCCTTCAGATAAGTCTCTGTGTCCTGTTTTGCTCGAACAGTTGCGGATGTCAGACCAATGCGGAAATCGGGTCTACAGAGCTTTTCCAGCCGGAGAACCTTCTTGCGTTTTGGTGCTGTTGGCTGGCTTCAGCCTCCCTTGAGAATCTTGCCCTTATTCGCCAGTGTATTGCGCCAATGTACGAATCGGACTATTCGCAAGGCTCAATATTTTGTTGCACACAACGAGCAGCAGTGTATTCTTTGGATTTTGATCTCCAGCTCGGAGACTGCTCGTAGCCTAATATTTTTGCATGCTCACCTCACACATTTTATTTGCCTGAAGTCATAGATATGTCTTATGCTCGTGAGCATCCGCGCGATATTTCCTTGGTCAATTTCTCACTCGTTAGATGCATACGCTCTAGTATATGTTTTGGATGGCCACGTCTCAACTCACACTGACACGACCCGTTTGTGAAAGTGGATCATGGATCTTCGATTCCCCTCTATGCTTGAGCACGTGAATTATTGATTCACCGTGGCCTACCCAGCCCTCGTCATACCTTTCTGCTCCTTTTGTTGTGTGGTTACCATCCACCGGAAGCTGACTCGTCCAAAGTTGATTCTGTACACTTAGCTCTCTGCGTTCACCAAGTCGTGTTCAAGTGCCGAAGTGCCCCCTTTTCCAGCACGTTTTGGATTCCCTGTTGCAACGAGTCTTTTTCCGTCCTGTTTGCTAACTGATGCGAGCTGGAGTCTCTTCCTCCCCGCTTTTTGGTAGAAAGTGAGGAAAAAGAAGGTGCTCTAAACGAGGGTACTAAATGAGGGTCAAGAAGGTAGGACAGTGGGACTCGTACCTTTAGCCCAAGGTCAGATCTCAACTGAGTCTTAATCATGCATACGATCCGTAGCAGCTTCTTTTTGCGTTGATGTCCTTCACCATCATCTCGGGTGCACCCTTTCGAGGAACCCTGTCCCACCGCACGACTTCCCTTCCTTCCTTGCATAAAGTGGACACAGTCCATACTTGTTGCTCTTCCTCTTGAAGCCAAGACTTGTCAGCCTTCCTTTCCCAAAGAGTCTCCCCTAAATTTGCCTGGGAACATCTTGGATGTTAGCGGTCAGGACCTTGCTTGTGAGTCGGGGTCACCCCTTCCTATGAGAACGCCCAAAATATCCAACAGTATCGAGCTTCTTTTGACGGCGCGCGTTCAACCCTGGGATGGTTATACACAGGGAGAGACAGTAAATCATCCAATTCCTCACAAGAGAAGGAAGGCTCGCCAAGTGCAGCGGCTGCTCCTCAGCCGGCGTGGATGCTGAATTTGAAGTCCGCGAAGTCCGCCTCTTTGTCTGAGAAGCCACTCTGCGAGAAGAAGGAAGCGACCGCCGAGAAAGCAAAGCCCTCCTGGATGGTGGAGCTGGAGAAGAAGCGGGCTGCCAAGACAGCCGAGGCGGCAGGAGACAAGAAGGAGGAGGTGAAGAAGGAAGAGGTGAAGAAGGAAGAGGTGAAGAAGGAGGGCGAGAAATAGTGAGCCCCGAGGCAGTTAACTTCTGTTGGTGTGGCAGAGATTTGTTGTCAAGCCCACTTGGATCTCCCAAAGGCAAGAGGTTTGGAGGAACTCCTCAGCGATCTCACACCGTACAGGAACTCGATGATGTGTGGAGTTCAATAAGGAAGAGGAAGACGTGAGAACAGATGTCCGAGTTGGGTCGGGGGAAAGGCTGAAGTCACCCACTGTTGTGGTGTCGATCCGGCTATGCCTTGCACTTGACAAGAACTTTCCAACAGAGCTAAAGGTGTGAGAGAGCTAGGTGAAAGGACCATACTTTTGTTACCATTTTCAGCTCGGAAAGTACGTTCTGTCCTGAGGTTTCATGCGTAGTTTGGACTTGGGTACATAACCGCAGTATCTTGTGCTTCCTGCAAAACTATTCAGAGCACGATCTGAAGAAGGGTACCGTGCTCTGAATGACCTGGGATGATCATTACTGCATCTACAACAGATATTACGCTTTCGAGTTTCTTCTCCTGAAGACAACACACCGGACACCCTGGAACAGTTTTTCCTCTGTGGCAATTTGTAGGTGATCAAAATCACATTTAAGCAGTGCTGTATAAAGATCATCTTCACGTGTTAAATCAAGTTGTGTGTGTGTGTGTGCTTATCCTTGGACCGACTCCTTAAGCACCCTGTAGCCACAGAAGGCCGGCTGCACTATGTATACACGCCGGGAATCAAAGGATTCAGCACACACTTCGGGACACTCATGCAGATTCTCCGGAGCTCACTAGTGAACAATGGGACCCCCTAAGCCTCACTGAGCCACCCGAGCCCCTCTGCATCCGAACCGCCGACACACTGCTGCCTTGTGCCTGAAGCCGTTTCATCCCTGCCTCCCGAGCTGCGCGAGCCATATCTTCACCACAAGTCTTCGCGCAGGACCACCCCTTTGCTCCCTGAGCCTCACTGGACCACCTGAGCCCCTCTGCGACTGCCCTGCCGGCGCACTGCTGCTGTTGTCTCTGAAGCCGCCTCACCTCCGCCACCTGAGCCACCTCTTCACCACCTTGTTGTGTGTGTGTGTGTGTATTGCCTATCATAAACATCACACTGACTCTCCTATTCTTCGTGGCAGTATAATAGAAACATCACGATGATATAGGTTAATGCAGCTCTTGAAATGTGGTTTACTTTACTATGTATATGCAAAATATCGCCAAACTAACATTTGCATCACACCATTATTTTTTACTACACGTGTGCCTTCACGTGATGCACATCTAACACAGAAGTCAATAGGTTCCAATAGAATTATAATGCTCTTTATCGTTTTTTCGGTCAGTCTCCGGGCTGTGGTGCGGACACGTCATACTGAGCTCTGGCCAGGCAGGCCCCTGAGTCAGATGGTCCAGACTGAGATTGTGACTAGGGTGCGAGGGTACGAGTACGAGTACAGTTGTCCGAGTGACCGTTCCGGGTTTAGGTTTATTAAGTTACAGTTTAATTCAGTTTAAGTTGGTATTCCGAAAGCACTCAACTGCGTCTCTGATTATCACACCTGAATATACCGAACGGGTTTATTCCCCTAGGTCGTGGACCCATTCCACGCTAACATTTTCTCACTGCTTTTGCCATGATTGGCTAACCGTCGCCGCTTGGAGTAGGTGGTGCGAGGACGCGTGTCGCGTCTTCGCTTGGTGGACCGCGCTCTGATGTGTAGCATGACGTTACAATGAGGCTCGCGGTGAGGAATCTGTTTTGAATTTACGATCCACCTTGGGGAATCACCGAACTTCGCGCGTTACGGTACCTTGCTAGACGGCGACGCTCGCTAGCCAATTTTCGACATTTTCCGCCGCACCGCCACCACAACGAGTCTACACGCTCTGTAAAATTTTCGCTTTTCCCGAACTGCTAGCGACACGCGTCCGTCCACCGCACCACCGACCACCTACAGGTATTTTGAGAAATGAGTGCACCGAACACTAGAGCGAAGAGGCGTCTGTTGCTGGACAACGACATCGACGCCTCGATCAGGCTGCTTCCCGCAGTCAGAGATTCACCGACACCTTCGACTCCACCTGTGCTTGCTCCTGCACCGGCACATGCCAATGATTCGGACGGCATTTTGCGGGCGCGGCAGCTCTTCGAAGAAAACAATGCGAAGGTAGCCGCGATTTACGCGAAGGGGCGACATCGGCAATAGGCCAAAGCGGTGCGTGAGCTCTCTTTGGGCGGTAAGGAGCAGTACTTCGAGGCCGCCAAGGACTCCGAGAAGCTCTCGAAGGTCGTCGTCGTTTTGAAGAACGAGTTTGGTTCTGCTGGAGTGGACTTGGCGTCCTTCGAGTTCGACGACCTCGCCAAGGGAATCATCCCTAAGGTTAACGAGCTGCTGTACGACACCCTCGCGTACATCGTTAAGACCGACTCCGCGGCGGAGCATTTTCTTCTGGGGACCGACTCCGTGTCCGACAGGGATGGCCGACGGGCTCTGCTGGACCTGATTAACACTTAATTCAGATTTTGCAGTATAGGATCAGTATGAGCGCGGAAAGTGCCATAACTTCTACGTTAGTCACCTACTTGAGATGTATGAAGTATTGGTATCCATATTTGTGAGTTGAGCAAGGTCCCCCAACCCCGTAAAGGCCACCAAACTCAATATATTGAGAAAAAACCTTATCGGAAAGTGCAGGGGTATGAGTGCCCCATACTAAAGGGTAGGGAGGAATGCGTGCATGCACTCCAACCTAGTGGCATACATGTATGCTCGCGTGCTCTAGGTGTAAGCCGTGATGTGATGTAGATAGTTGCGTGTGTGCTTTGTTAGGCACGCGAAATAGGGGCACGAATGGATAAGTAGAACGCGAGATATGCCCCAAAACGTATGCGACACCAACCTGAAAACAGTATCAGTATGAGCAGTATATCAATTCGCCCTTTAAGTGTTAAGGGCTGTGTCCCTCCTGGAGTTCGACAAACTCTCTAGGAGGAGCACTCGCAGCTACGGTATCCAACTCGTGTAGACCCGCGTCCGCTTCTAGCGAAGGAGCAGCGCCTTGTGCGCGACAACCGGTCGGAGGATTGGACTCCGACTGAGATGTCCCGTAAGTATAAATTGTTCGAGCGGCTCGACCCCGAATTCTACGCGGCGGTGCGAGTTCGCTACCCAATGCCCGCGGACCTTCGGCCAGTTCCCTTGTCTACACTCGCGAACTTGATTACTCACATTTTCGTGTCGTGGGAGCAGCAAACTGGGAGTGGCGGCTTGGCCCAGCGTTGCTGGGGCCGCCTATGTGAGATATATAGCTACAACTATATATTGAGTTACGATCAGAATGCTTTCACTTTCGGTGTTTGCATAAGTGTAAATAAACATAAGATAGTCTCGGCTTTATGCCGGAAACCCTAAACCTGTGACATCCGTACTGTACCGAGTACTAGTACAGATAACAGAAAGTGACACACGGTGCGTCACATCCAGCAGCCTACTCCGGTGTCGACGAGAGGATCATTGAGGTGCTTGGGCAGTTGACCACACGTCTCGAGGAAATCGAGGCCGCCATCAAGTTTCAGAAGATTGGCGGTGCGGCTTCCTCCGTTCCGCGGAACAAGCGCGGTAAGGGCTTGGACGGTTTTCGGGCCGGCTCGAGCCCTACCCCTCCTGTTGGTTTTGACAGGGAGAACAGGCGTGCCCTCCCTCTTTGCCATCGTTGCGGCAGAGAGGGGCAGGGCAAGAAGTACCATGGCTGGAAGGAGCGCCCGTGCGGCGGCACGGGCGCGACGGGCGGCACGGCTGCGTATTGCATGCCAGCAGACGGCGAGGGTGCTGCAGAGGCGATGCACACTTTCGCATTATGCCAAATCTTTCAGGTGGCGGCGGATGACGGTTCGGAGGCTTTCGCCGCGGCGGTGGCGGAGTATGGAGCACCGGCGGTGCTTGCGGGCGGCGAGTCCGACGAAATCGACGCGTCGCCTACGGATTCGCAGTCTCCGACTCCGGCAGCGGCGTGCTGACCGAGCTGGAGAACCTCACCAGTCAGGTGAAGGCGATGGAAGTAAAGGTGGGTGTGCACCTATCCCAAGTCTCTCTTCTGGGCGACGATGACGTGGGTGCGTATCACGCGCCGGTGAGCGCGCTTTCTGCTAAGAGCGCCATGACGGGCGACGCGCCTCAGCAGGTGGTGCCACACATGGGCGGTGCTTCGGTTGGTGGTGTCCCGGCTGCGGGCTATCACTACAGCGTGCCGACGGAGGAGTTCCCCGGTGGGGTTGAACTCGTTCCGGTGCGGCCTTACGTGCCGCCAATGACTCTTGACCCGCTGATCTCGGCGGTGGCGTGCTCTCGTTTGAGCCGATCACACCATCATTCGTGGAGCCGGCAGAGACATGCGAGCATCTTTCCATCGACGAGTTCTTGGCGGGCTCGGACGTGGAGGAGATTACTCAATCGGATTCCGAGAAATCATTCGTGGAGACATCCAGTGGTGCGTCGGCCGACCGTCCGCGACCTGTGATGGGGTGCGGTGCTCCGCCCCCTGGCCTTCGGCCCAATCTACTTTTACTTGCATGTTTCCTTGGTCTCTTGAGCTTCAACTTCGCCGGTGCGGCCGGACTCGGTGGGGATTCGGGCGGCGGCATGCCTACTGAGGGGGCGCAGCCGGCGGCGGTCCCTCCACTGGACTGCTAGAGGCCGGAAGGGCACTACGCCAGTGACCACAACCCGCACGGGTGGACCTGGTACCCCGGGCCATCGCACCCGCAGGTGGTGGTGCCGGATTGGGCTCCGCCCTCGCCCGGTGGTGCTCCGCCATCTCCAGATCATGACCCGGAGGAGGTGGAGCAGCCAACCCTGAACGGGGATCACGGCTCCGCTCGTGGTGTTGGTTTCCACATTGACGACTGCTACGGAGTTGACGCACCGCCCCGCTCTATCGGGCTGGCAACAACAACATCGCTGACATCTTTACCCGACCTCTCCCTCCACAAGCTATTTTCTATGACAATCCTTCCTATTATGGCCTCGGGCTGCAGTCGGAGGGCTCTGACGACGACTCCGGCTATGGCTCTGGCATGGATGAGGTGGACTGACGGCGGAACTCTGGATGTACACCGGCAGACTGCTGGTGTACGGCTTTACTTTGACCACGGCAACTTCTTCAATGGGCTTCACTCAGTTTGCCGTGCTCTGTTTTGGAAATGGTTTTCAATTTTGGGATGACTTCTTCAATTTGTGGTTTGCACTTTATCTGTGTTTACAGTTGTAGTTCAATCGAGCTTTAGAATTGCAGTAGCCTGTTTTATCCAGCAGTTTTAACCCGAGCATTACCAGGATAGCACAGTAGGTAGTGCAGCTATGCTGTTTAATTTATTTGCTGTGTGCTTCGGCACTGAATGTGACTGCGTGTTCTAGCATCCTAGGGACCATCTCCAGTATGGAGGTGGTGTACTGAGTTCTGGCCAGGCAGCCCTGACAGGCAGGCCTCTGAGTCAGAAGGGTCCAGACTGAGATTGTGACTAGGGTGCGAGGGTACGTGTACGAGTACAGTACAGTAAAACGCGGTATATAAGAAATTGGGTCTATAAGAAACTAGCCGCTAGTTTTTTTCGTATTTGTCTAAGAAACTCTAAGAAACTAGCCGCTAGCATGATGCTCCGCTCGCCATCCAAAAAGCTATGGATTAAGAAAGTAAACCGCTAGAAAACGAGAACTCCCCCTTTGAGATACTTATTAGCCTATTTAAGAAACTGAACGCTGGAAAAAAATCAGATTCAATAATTCATAAGCTAACATGCCAGTGTGTGTTATCGATAGTGATCGAAGTACAATGTTGCCATTATTGTTTTTGCCCCTACACACGATCGTGAATGCCCCTACTAAACGTTTTAGGGACTTCAGTGTGTTTTTTACTCCTGCGTTCATGTTTTTCCCCGCTGAATCAAGAAACTGCACGCTACAGACGGTAGAAGAGATGTGAACTTTGGCAAATTAAGAAACTTTGCCGCTAGAGCGTGAGCTGCGCACCTTCCTCCGCATAAGAAACTAGGCGCTACAGCCGTATCGAGCAAAATCCAATGCCGAACATTATCCCTATTTAAGAAATTGACACGCTGAACTCGATAAATCCAACGACCCAAATTTAAGAAAATCGCCCGCTGACTTGGGGAATTTCGGACCCACCCAATAAGAAACTAGCGGCTGGCGTTTTCGGGCCAGTTGATGTGAAAGCAGATAATATAGTATATATATATATATATATGCTTGCACTGGAAAATGATAGGCAGTGAGATAGGGTTTCGGTTCGGCTAAAGTCGGATTAAACTGAAAGATAATTGAGTTTAAGCTGGCGGACGGACCGTGACACACGAGCGGAGCAAACAGCAGGCACTGCAAGTGACATCCGAGCAGGCGAGGGGTGACACAGGGCACCACAGACCTCCCCCCTTATGGGGGGTGAAAGTCAGTGTTCCCATGACACCACCTCACCCCGAAGGTGGGAGGTGCACTGCAGGGCCAGCCGGTACTCCCGGGCAGGCGGCTAGGAGAAATGTAATGTTTCCTAGTTACTAGCTAACTCGTGATGTGCCAATTGAGGGTCTCAATCTAGGGTTTGGGGCTGAGTGCCAATCACAATGTCAGCTCCTGCAACGTGTGGCACCCAAACGGGCGAAGAGCGGAGAGCCGGCCAGTCGGTGTCCTCGTCCTGGAAGGCCAGGGAGGCACCAACAGGCTCATCCGGAAGCGGGGGGGGCAAGGTCCTCAGCCGTAGGCACCACCAGAGCGTCGCCATCGACGGTGTCAATCGTGTCATCGCCACCAGGCGCGGGCGGCGAGAGCCGCACGGACTGGAAGGCCGCGTCAGTAGCGGGCACAGTCGGCGGGGCAGGCGCGGTGCCTGCAGGTGGCGGGTCGAGCGGCGGGCGAGGCGGTGGGAGCCGGCTTGGACGTGACGAGATGTTTGTTGTTGGCGAAGGCCTCGATGCACACGAAGGGGCAAGCACCACGAGTGTCGGGATGGGCATCTGTGACACCCCACACGCGGAAACAGACAGCGCACGGATAACCAGTACCAGACCACTTAAGGTACAAGGCGGTGGGGGTTTCGGCCACCCACTTCCCATCAAGCGGTAGGTCGGACTGCTTCTTCGCGCGGAGCGCCATGGCCGTAGGACGGCCGGGAGGGTCAGGGGTCTGGATAAAGCCTATCCAACACTAGGTGGGAAGGATGTCATGACCTGGTCGCGTCATGGTGACCTGAAATCGCGACCTGACCTCATCAAGGCGTGACACAAAGCGTTGCCACGCTCGTGTCGCCGGCGATTTCTGGCGAAGTCGTAACGACCGCTCCCTAGATTCCATTCTTCCCGCGAAATGCTCACTTCACAGCTCCCACAGCTTCCAAAAAACAGCCGCCCTGCATTCATTTTGTTTGTTTTACATGGCTGTACCACTGCGTCCCCCCAATCCTGAAGCTGAAGCTGCTCGTCCTCACAATCCTTTTACTATAAGACAAACCAGAAATTACGCGGTTCCGCGCATTCGCCACTGGCGCTTAGAGTTTTACTCATTAGATGTAGACGACGGTTCAATTCATCTTCCACTCGCGTTCAGACTGCAGCTTCGGCGCTGGCTCCCACCAAATAGAGATTGCGGAATCTTTTGGGTCTTCTACAACGCGAACGGTGTACCTAAGTGGACCATTCCAGCTTGGTACGACGCCAGCGTGGGGCGTTTCGTTTCCCAATAGATCAGCGACCAGTGTCTGGCCTCTACCGGTCCGTTGTCTTCTGCTTTCCTACTCCTAAGGCATGTCTTTCTTTTCACGCCTAACCCATTGCGGGCGTTCACGCGCTATGTTCGGCTTTGCGTCGCATCTCGTTGCATCGCATGCGGACACCGAGATTGCTCCTACGCAACCAGCGGGTATTAAATCTACATGCCCCAACCTACAGCCCGACGCTACCAACGTCCTTGCCGATACCATGTTCACTATTGGCAC
>LGRX02012070.1:24068-36480 GCA_001247695.2 Cymbomonas tetramitiformis
AGTAACCCGCTCGATGCGGCTAAAACCCTCCTGGTCCAATCTGCTGCCGCAGTGGACCTTGAAGGTACTCCTGGCGAAATGGTACTCCAAGGCCACGCGCTCTTGGATCGCGTGGGGGGGGGGCGGCGTCTTGAATGGTGTACAGGCCGGTATCCTGGTCCCGGACTTGATCCCAGAAGAAAAGAAAGGCACGATGAGGTTGAAGACCGAAGCCGACGAAAAGTAGCGCAGGCAGGTTAGAATGCGTACCATACAACATGCGTCGTGGTTTGGTCACCACGTTTGGCCACGGTGGTGTACTCCACCAAACAGTCGCCGCATGCTGGGAAGACGACGGTGTACCAGTTTGGGCCAGCATGGTGTTTGCGACAGCATTCGATCTCTTTACGACATTTCAGGATGTCGAACTTGCAGTCGACGCACAGGTCTACCAACCAGCAGCCGTCAGCATCATGCCCATCTCGTCGCGTGCGGTTTTCGACTTTCTGAATATATTTTTCCGAAGCAGCATCAGGGTCATTGCACGCGCCTGGCATTTTTGCGAGAAAGAAAGTAAGTAAGAGGTAAAGGTAAAGGGCGGGCGCTGCGAAGTTTAAAATTTGTTAAAGCCGTTTGCAGTGGGGGATACCATGGGGCATGCCCACCGCAGCGGCGGGCATGCCCCAATCGTACGAACTGTAGCGCAGAGAGTCGAGTTTCAGGGATTTAACAACAAAATTCGAGGCAACATCGAATCTAGGGAGCGGTCGTTTGGACTTCGCCAAAAATCGCCGGCGACACGAGCGTGACAACGCTTATGTCACGCCTTGATGAGGTCAGGTCGCGATTTCAGGTCATCATGACGCGACCAGGTCATGACATCCTTCCCACCTAGTGTTGGATAGGGATGATTTTACTGTGGTCTCCTTCGCTGTAGAAGCCAAGTTCTTCTAACAGTAGGCGAACAGCCTGCACATCTCTGCGATTAGCTTCACGTAATTTGTCCCGGGCACTCATGGATCTGCCATCCTTTGTTACAGCAGATATTGCGGCCATGGAGTCAATGGCATGTACCATTGGAGTCATGGATTTGAGGAGTTTCGCTTTTTGTTCTGTGAGTAGGAATCGCAGTCCCGCAATTTCAGCAGATGTGCTACTAGGGTTTTGGATATCTTCCTTGATAAGAAGCCCCGGTGCGGCGAAAGTTCTTGAGGGGGGAATATTCACCCTACATTCTGGGAAAATCAGAAGACGCGTCTTCTGAACGTCTTCTGAGACGTCTTCTGGACGTCTTCTGGGGTCCAGAAGACATCCAGAAGACATCCAGAAGACGTCTTCGGCGCGTCTTCTAATGTCTACCATCTTCTGGTTTCCAGAAGACGTCCAGAAGATCTTCGGGGAAGACATCCAGAAGTTATCTTCTGGACGTCTTCTGCATGTCTTCTACATGTCTTCTGAATCCCGGAAGACGTCTTCTTGATATCTTTTGGGCGTCTTCTGTACATTTTCCCCGAAGATCGTCTGGACGTCTTCTGAAACTCAGAAGATGGTAGACATTAGAAGACGCGTAGAAGACGTCTTCTGGATGTCTTCTAGATATCTTCTGGAACCCAGAAGACGTCTAGAAGACATCTTCCGGAATTCAGAAGATGTACAGAAGTCATGCAGAAGACGTTCAGAAGATATCTTCGGGACGTCTTCCCGGAAGATCTTCTGGACGTCTTCTGGAACTCAGAAGATGGTAGACATTATAAGACGCGCCGAAGACGTCTTCTGGATGTCTTCTGGATCCCAGAAGACGTCCAGAAGACATCTTCCGGAATCCGGAAGATGTACAGAAGACGTCCAGAAGATGTCTTCTGGATGTCTTCTGCAACTCTACCAAAAGTCGCTATACGTATGCGTTCAGGTTACACGCATGCAGTTCGCTGGCATTACTCTTGCCTTGTCATTAACTCTGTATGTCTGACAATCCGGAGTAAAAACTCCCATTACCTTTCAACATTGTTAACAGTCAACTATGAAAACAGGTGCTCTGCATACATCTGCAAGAGCTGCACAGGCCGTGAAGCCCTGAACCATTGCTCCAGAAACTGCCCTGCCAAATACCGCAAGATCGCTATGGCCAAGCGGTCTTACTCAACTGCTGCAGATAAAATCAAAACACCCACGGCGAAGGCCGGTACGGCTGCCAAGCCGGCGGAATCCACGAGCGGGATCTCGGCATCACGGAAAACCCGCAGCGGTTACCGCCACGGCAACCACCCGCCTGGTTGTACCTGCTCTGCTTGTCGCATTACAGGTAAGAAACTTAAAGCAACTGACCTCTCTTATAATTCTTGGGTCTCTTGTCAATCCCCGTGTTGTTTCCTTGATCTCACACACTTGTATACATTACACTTACCCTGTTCTCTGAGCACATTACGGCTTTTCAACAAAACAACCCAGGCAAGCAAAAAAGAGCGGCGGATCCCTCCTCAAGCAGCCCGGCACGTAAGCAGCACGAAGGCCAATCGAGGAGGAAAGAACTCACCGAGCGAGGCAGCTACATCTCAGCCGGTGGCATTGGCTAATAAATTTGACCAGCTCCCGCTTGAACAAGACGAAGATATGGGGCAGAACTAATCAGGTATATGCCTCACAACTCTCTCTTCTTTCTTCAATCACAAGTCTCCTTCACATTCTTAACCCCCTATGGACCGGGTTGGCTGCTAACCTCATTTCAGGTACCGCCAACCTGCAATTCACTATGGGATCCACACAACAGAAACACATGCAAAGTGACGGCAATCCTCCACCGCTGACTTTGAGTAGACCTTACCTGTATGTGAGGAATCTACACACCTGCAGCCCCGCGGCTTACGGCTTTATAGCTGAACTGACAACGCTCTCACACAGCTTTGTACTCCTCTCAAGTCTCAGTGCTTTCCGCATACAGTACAACCCTGACCCCTTGGCACAACTGTGTGTTAATACTTATTTACTATGCACTGTTTCTTCAACCCACGGCAAGTCATACTGGTCCCACAATTTTCACCTGAGTGAACTCAGAAGTAACATTCGTATTGTGTGTCTTAGCCTGCCAGTGACATACCACCACTTGCCAATGAGAGCTACGTCATTTCCCCACGAGAAAACACACTGTACATGCCTGTTAAGTTCTCTTAGCACATATACAAAATGTAACTTCATGAAACCTAAAACTGTCTGTGGAATTTACCCGATGCGGCCCGTTAACTTAACACAATATATTTATCAATATGCAAGTATAACACGGCAGTATGCTTGGACCGTAGAAAACCAAACACCGCACGCAGATAACTTAATACGGCCTACAGCAGCCACGCTTTGGTTTGCTGATACCTTAATACGGCCTGTAGATAACTTTACAACACACTTAGTTAACTTAAAGTGTTACGTGGCCCTCTGTATATGGCCCGCAGTATACTTATTACGGTGTGCAGATACTCTAACATGGTTCACTAATAACTCAATACGGTCTGCAGATAACTTAGCGCGGCTTGCAACAAACTTAATACGGCTCACAACTCTGATTGCAAATATCTCGGTAAGTTTAATAATACTAACACGGTGCTCGGAAAACGACATGCGGTTAACAAATGACTTAAATAAACCCACATACTTTTCGAAGCGGTTTGCTGCTAACTTGAAGCGGGTCACGGTAAACTTAGCTCGGCTTTCAAATAACTTAGTACGGAATGCAATACACCTTAATAGTACTAATAATAACTTGAAGCGGTTCTTGGATAAACAATCTTGGAGTTTAATAAACCGGAAGCGGCATACGGCCAACCCAATGTTGTGGCTTGATAACTTTAATAAGCCAACAGATAGCCTGATGCGGACGGCCTCACACCCAAAGCAGTCTTCGGTACACCCACCACGTAATGCAGATAACTTGAAATGGAATGCAGCCAACCGGACAGGGACAACCAACAACTGTAAGCGGCTCAAGGATAAACAATCACAGGACTCGGGTAACCCGAAGCAGCATACGGCTAACTCAACACGGCGGTTAGATAACTTTAACTCCTATGCTAGTATTTACCCCGGAAACGGGGTAAGATTAATTGACATATTCCTTGAATCTTAGCCCCATAATACCCCTCTAGGGACCCCCAATGACCTTGGTGGGTATGGCAAATTGCCCGCATGAGAGCCACCGCCAACGATATATAGGGTCTTTCAGCGGACACAATGGTATGACAAAGTTCGAATGGTATGTCGACCAAAGAGGTAATGAAACCCATGCTAGCATGGGAGTTAATATGTATGCCTATAGATAACTTGAAGCGGTATGTTTCTAACTTTAAGGGGTCCTCGGATAACTTGTTTTGGCTTTCAAATAATCTAATGCGGAATGCGGTCAAGCAGTGTACAGATAAACTTATACGGAGCCCGGAAATAATGTGGCGGTATACATCAAATTTAACGCGGTGGACGGATAACTTAAAAGAGTCTATTGTCAAACTGACATGTACCGAAAATAAATTTATGTGTTTTGTTGGTAAAACTACACGACACCTTGAGAACTTAAGTCTGTACATAGTAAACTCAGCACGGACCGAAATATATTTTAAATGGAGATGATAATTGATAAAGACATAAGCGGCAGCATAATTATGACATATTACATAATGCAACACCTCTTGAGATGTGAGGAAAATATTAGAACACGAGCAGAACTGCAAACGACCACTTACGGGCCCAATATCATGTTTCTTCATTTAATGGCGGGACTCAGCAAAATGAAGTTGAACCCTAAACAATATTTTCCGGGGCCTAGAGCCATAATACACTTAGCCCACAAGAGACCTAAGGCCTGCAAAAAGATAAGCAAGAGCGCCTTGAAATATATGATTCATAACCCCAAAATGGCATGGCTTTGGGAGAGGACACGGACCAAAAATACAAAGAAATCTAAAATGAAATCACCTCTAAGAATAACGAAACATAAAACCCTCCGCAAGAAGGATAATGATACCAAACAACATAATGTGCCTGAACCTGATCAGATGTTAAGCGGTGGAGCAAGCACCGAAGATAATGCAGTAGATGAAAATAAAATGGCCACGGAATCACTTCTCTCAGAAAAGGGGTGGTTAAATGCAACTCATGTTGGTGATGCAATGAGAACTCGGGACCCGAGTACCATTGCCCCCATGGACCTCACAGACATGATGCTAAAGATGACAGTGGAGGACCAAAAACTCACACAACTCATTAACAGCAGACTCAAGAAATATGGCCACACACAAATAGGCGTGTGTGACAATATACATTGGCGTCTCATAATGATCTGCTTATCATCATCTGAGAAAATAGAAGCTTACATATATGACCCTTTTGGAGATAAAGCCGAAAGAGAAACCATCAATGTGATTGTGGTAGCACTCAGAACCTGGCTGAAAAATCTCAAAGCCACCACAGAAAATAAGGAATCCACAATTACCATTAGCAAGGATACATTTCAAACAGATACACACAACTGTGGCACATGGATAGCAAAAACCGCCTTCAGATGGGCCCAATGGAACAAAGGTTCACATCATACCTCATTTTTCGAGTGCCTAAAATATGACCTATGTAGTGGGGAGTATGGCGACAAAATAATGCAAAAGGAAATACATAAATACCGATTAGAAATGAGGAAAGAAATAGGGCTGCTGGCCAAGAATACCCGCAACACACTGGAGCTCAAAAACTTGGATCCCGTTGGAAATGACGCTGCAATCAGCGGCCCAAATATGACTTCACCTTCCCACCATATCCTCACACGTAGAGGTGCCACACCTAAAAAGCAGATAGAAACTCTGATAGAAACTTTTAGACTGGAATGGAAGACACACACCACTAATGAAACAACTGTTTCAGAAGCCATCGAATCACATAGGAAATATCATCACACCTCGAACACGGATAACACCAACATTCAAATTCATCTTCTTGTGACCAATGAAATATGGTCAACTGCAGTCCACATCATTCCAGAAAGGAAGATTATTTACTGTGAATTTGATATCTCCACCAATAAACACCAGAAAGACATTTTCACACTCCTCCCTCAAGACCTAAGTGTGCACCGCATAACCTTGAAACTGGGAGTACATCCGACAAACATGGGGGTTTTCAATTTTACACTAGCCCACAAAGCCTTTCACATCCTGCACAACACTAAATTCTTCTCGGCAGCACAATTAAACAGAGATCTACTATACGAACTTCAAAACCTAAATATTAGAACTCTACCAAAAACGGGCAGAAAAGCTAGGAAAACCAAACACGAAAATAACAAAGCCATTTCGACTATACGACAATCACTAAGAATTCACCTCCCGAAAATTGATGCACATCCGACAAAGCCAAATCCTGAAAACAAAGACTGTAAATCCACCTACACTGCTTATAATCACCTCATCGCAGGCAAAGGAAAGCTTTCTTGCGAAACTCACACATATGGATACCGCAGGAAACACTCTCATAAACAAAAGAGAATAATCCTTAAAACCAAATGCACAAACAAAATCTTTGATTGTGAGAACATTTATGACGCAGATGGCAGATGCATAGTACAAAAAGCAAAACACAAAAGCGCCATGAAACAGTCAGAAGAATTAGAACGACTTACAAAATTACAACTAGCACAACACTCTGACAGTTTGATTATAATGGGTATGAATATGAGAGGCCTCCGACACCACAAAGAAGATAAAGACAGTTTGGTCAAATTAGAAACAATCTACAATCTTTTAATTGATAGACGGGCCGATATAATATGTATATCAGAAACCAAGGTAAATACTGAAAACCTTGCATTCATTAAAACCCTAATGACACAAAAAGGAATCCAATTTCGCACATCTCATGTAAATGAAAGAGCTTCCGTTGGTTCCATGATCTTATGGAATCCGAAAAGTTTACCACTATCCACCTCGGTTACCACAATTGATGGAGATGCAAAGAGAGCAGTAATGACCAAATTTTCATGAAATAACGGGTTTGAGCTCTACATAGCCAGCGGTTATATGAATGATGCCACACTAGTAGATGAACAAATGGAATTGTATGACACACTCACTGACTGGGCAGGGAAGGCAGGGAATAATCCAAAAAAAGGCCTACATAGAGATAGGTGACAAAAACTGTACTATTACCCCAAATCAGCGGGTGTCCGGTGGAAATTACATGTCATATCAAGAGCATGTTGAGAAAAATAAACATCTTTTAACTTATTTCAACAATGACAGATGTTCTCTTAATGAACTGATAATGGACCGTAACCCAAACACAGATATTTTCACACATGTTATATCAAAAAACTCAAAAGCAAAACTTGCCCATATCATGGCCAACACAACTATGGCAGAAATGACAGTTAAATCTGGATGGACAGAGGAAAAACCTTATATCATCTCCGACCACGGGATAGTATGGGCTGAATTTAAGCTCCCTCAAAACGACACTAAACCTGAGATATCTACAGATACAACTCTGCCAACACCTAGATTCAATGGTGCCAAGGAAACCACGCATGATGAGTACCCAGGTTACCCAATCAGAATGACAAACAAAAATACGGATACAAAAAGGAAAATAAATAAGAAAGATATTGTAGGACTCCTTGAAGCAAACGGATACAGCACAAATGAACTTGTGCACGCGTGCATCAATAAAAACAAAGCAAGAGCCGCTATCAGCACCATCAAGGGTGACGCCACTGATCTCGATCTCAGACGGGATAATACAGACGGCAGCCCCATAACAGTGAACAAGATCATAGCAAAAAATGAAGAGACAGACAATATAGAACAATGTCTAAAATGGCACAACAAACCCAAAGAATGGTGGATTCACCTTAATAGCCCATGGCATGCAGCTCACTTACTCTCCAGAGGCAAGGGGATGCCAGAATAAGGTGGTCTCAACTTAGGCCATAACGAAAAAGATAACATCTGGCATATAGGCTCGCCTCATTTACTAAACAGGAAAGATGTAAATGCCTATCTCAAACGACACCTTTCATTCAGCTCACTGGAAGTTGAGAAAATCACGAAATCCAGCACAGACGATCACATGACCTGCTGGGATATCCTTCTACAACCCCATATGCCTGCTAAATTCTGGAATTTGTACGGATCTGAGATGCATTCGGAAGAAATAGACAGCACGGCCCACTTATTCCAATACGCTACAGGCTGGGTGTCTTACACTGAAAGACTACATAGCACACTCGAAATGGAAAATGGTTCGGAAGCAGCTAGAAACGGCGGCACTGGCCTCAAGGAAATGCACCCTGACGCGACATGGGATACCCTGCACAAATTCGCACATCAGGCGGCAAGTGACGCCTTTGGCACCAAGAATCTGAACAAAACTGGGAGGTCCGAAAAACCATCAGCAGTATCTAACTATATATACAAATGGCTAAACACAGTACGCCGCACCATCAAATATTTGGACACAAGAACTCATGTTAGTAACATTCCAAAGCAAGCCAAAAAGGCTGCCCGCACACTACCGTTTGCCTCGCTCCAACCCAAACACAATGAAGCAGCAGCCACATGGAGATTACGATTGCATGAAAATTATGTAATAATCAGAAATGCTTTTCAAAAAAGCAGAGACACAGACATTGAACGACGCAAACTTCGAGAAAAGGAAGCCCTGCAGCATCTCTTCTCAACTAACCTTTCGAGGTTTCTAGACACAGTCATGGGAAAGATGAAACCTACTGAAAAAGGTGCAGCCGCAACCCCAGGTAGTGATGGAAAGATACCTGAGACAAAATCAGAAAGACTAAACACAACACTAGATGAATACAAAAATAAAAAATTATTTTCTACTAACCCGAGTGAGCCAGATGAACTCCCACAGTGGCTCACTGACATTCTCAAGGATAGCCCTAAAATCCCCGATACGGCCGCCGCAAGACTATTGACAGAAATCACGCACAAAGAACTTCAACAAGCATACTCGGACTGTGGTATTTCTACAACACCAGGATACTCGCAGTGGATCAAGGGCCCAGAGAATTTTCAAGGTGTTACTGTCTCACTTTTTAACCACATTCTTATAACTGGGAGATTTCCTAAGAGTGCAAAATCTGGAGTCATCCTTCCAATCCCTAAAAACCCCTCTGCACCATGTGCCATAGATAATTCCAGACCCCTCACAATGTTGGAAACGTGTCTTAAATTATTTAATACAATAATTGCTAACCGTCTCAAAACAATACTCAACACCCACCCCATTCTCTTTCCCATTCAAGATGCCTTTCTTCCGAATAAAAACATAGATGACTCACTCCAAATTTTGAATGAAGTAATTTCGGATGCCAATAGATACGACAAAGACCTCCACGTAGTTTACCTGGACCTCAAACAAGCATTTGACAGAGCTGAATTCTGGATGAGCAATTTAGCACTCAGAAAGTTAGGACTCCCATCACAAATAATTAACATCATCTCAGACATCACCAATGATGCCTCCAGAATGGTACTTACTGAAGAAGGCCTCACAGATGAATGGTCCCTCGAATGTGGAGTTCCTCAGGGAGAAGTTTTGAGCCCACTAAGGTTTGTAGCCATTATGAATATTCTGGCAATTTGGTTAGCAAAAAGAGCAAACGGTGCAAACCCGACAGGAACCACATATGGATACGAACTGAACTCGGAACGCCATAGACCAGACAAACCAGGAAATAATGTCATTCCTCCCTCCCAAAACCTATTAGAAAAGGACACCCCTTTAAATATGTTTGCACGGTTCTTCTGTGATGACATCATGCTCGTGGGGAAAACTAAAGACGAAGTTCAAGACATGCTAGGTATAGTTAATGAATTTATGAGCTTCATCGGTATTCCCATCAATGTTAAGAAATCCAAATACTCTTACAGAAAGCGCATCAAACCCCAGGGCAAAATGGTAACACGATATGACCTGTCCGATGATTTACTCATCTCTGGGGGTCACCTGGAGCCCAATACCAATGACTCAAGTCCTTCCATTGATGCGAAATGGATACCCCCTGAGTCACCAGATTTTCTCGATTTCTCTAACAGCAAAGAGGTAAACAGATACCTCGGAGTATGGTTTGCACTAAATGGGGAATGGGACAAACAGGCGGAAATCCTTATCGACAGACTTAAATCCACTCTCACATCCATCCACTGCAACACATGACTCTACACCAGCTAAGATATGTTATAAATGCGGTTGTAGTTCCGAGGATTGCGTACCCCCTTAAAGTTACCTCAGCAATTGCCAACTCCTCAAAGAATGTTGCAAAAGAATTAGACAAAATGATAGCTTCGTTTATAATCAAATACCTGGGCTGCCCAGTTGACACCAATCACCAAATAATCTGGACAGCAGTCTGCCAGGGCGGGTACGGTATTGATAGTGTCTTCGATATTGCAACCGCGTCGTGTATTACTGAAACCATGAACACCCTGTGTTCTGCAGATGAACACGAATATTGGCAACACAACCACACGGACCGTATCACTGACCCCCACCTTATCTCAATATACCGTAGAAACAGCAATCTACAGTAATCACCCACCTTTAAGAAAACAGGAGATATGGGGCCAGCCAGCGATATTCACCAACTTGGGTACCCCCCCGCCAGCGCCAGCGTCCTATGAAAACGCTATGAATAGTGGACCGCGATCTCTTCACTCAGCCAGCGCATTTCTTAGCCATCCACATGGACACGCACCTAGCGCAGACATTTTCTTAAAATTTTCACAGTAATGAGCGTATGAACACCAGCTGTCCACACATATGTATCTGATGTGTTGTACTAGTTGTCCCTTATTATTTGAATTGTGGTTGTATATCGATGTACATGAAATATTGAGAGAAGTGATATATTGATGTCACATATCTATAATATCATATGTAATATTTGCAAATGCCAGCAATTTTTTCTTAGCTATAAGAAATTGGAGAATCGTATCTTAGGCCGGCCAGCCAGCACCAATATTTCTTATTTTGGTCCATGCCATAACCTTCAAAAACCAGCCAGCGATATTCACCAACTTGGGTAGCCCCCCGCCCCCCCTGAAACGCTGGCTACTTTCTTATCGTCGGGTTTTCTTAACGGTGAGTGATTACTGTATGGCTTAAAAATAATAATTCAAAACATGAACAACGAAATGAGTAATAATGCCATCTCGGGCTTCCCCTTATCACACTATGCAACCTACAGTCACACAAAAAACAAACGCTTTAACTGGTTCAGGCGTACAGGTCACATTATGTAGGAGGCTACCACTCCAGTTTCTTCTCTTCTTTACACTTTCGGGCTTAACTATTACTAGCTATTAAACGACCGCACGAGGTATGATTACGTTTGGTCAACTATCGGACTTCGGTTTCGTAAATCCTTCATGTTATGCTTTTGGTTTCAAGTGCATGCTTTCAATACACAATATACAGCAGTTACGGCTTTTTATGTTACAATTCTCGGTTCAGTTCTCATCCCCGAAACTGGTTACACTTAGAGTTCTTATGCATTCAGGAACTCTCTCCATAACTCAACTGTACTGAGTACTCCGTACAACAGGCTAGGCACCTCACATCAACATCATTCTGATCGGTCCTACTGTACTCCGTACTGAGTGCTCTTGCGTTTTGTACTTAGCCGTTTTTTCTTGCTCTTGTGCTTGCCTCCTAGCACAACTCCCCCCTTAGGGAAGGTCACGTCCACGCTGACCACGTCGGACCAGTAAAGTTTTTATACAGATCTTCTACTGTTGCTCAGGATGATTATACAGGTCTCAGCCGCCTGTTGTCTGGGATGACATTACGGAAGTGTAATGTCATCCCAAGACACACCGCAATAAGGAGATCAACCTCTTAAGCACAAGGGTCGGCCTCTCACCGGTCTGCCATCTGCACTACCAGGCTCCCCCAAGGCTCGAGATCTCACATCCATTACCACGCTCAAGGTTTCAAACCTTCCACCACGGTACACTTACAGGTGATGACAATAGGTTTGCCAATTACCTGACAGTTCTCGGGATGCCGGCCCGGAGGAAAGGTTTTAAACCCCTACCGCCTCCTCGGGATGCGCAGAGCTTTTATCCAGATCTCCAACTGCCGCCTGGCATGGCCGAGGCTAGAGCCACCGCTCTGGTGGATGGATTATCCAGGTTCTCACCTGTCGCCTGGCATGGCCAAGGCTAGAGCCACCGCTCTGGTGGATGGATTATACAGGTTCTCACCTGTCGCCTGGCTATGCCGAGGCTAGAGCCACTGCTCTGGTGGATGGATTATCCAGGTTCTCACCTGTCGCCTGGCTATACCGAGGCTAGAGCCACTGCTCTGGTGGATGGATTATACAGGTTCTCACCTGTCGCCTGGCTATACCGAGGCTAGAGCCACTGCTCTGGTGGATGGATTATAC
>LGRX02012071.1:0-14468 GCA_001247695.2 Cymbomonas tetramitiformis
CAAGCGCGGCACGCGTGTCGTGCATCGGCTTCTAGCATCGCCTGGCCCAGCTAGATAGCATTGATTGGCTGAACCATGGCTGAACTGCTGAACAATAGCCTAATACTTGTATGCAGCGTGGACCTGTGTAGGACTTTCTCATACTGTATTTATGGACCAATGGCTTCCCTAAACATCTAGCCAATTGTAATACACTGTGCCTAGGGTTTCCCCAACATTGGACCAATAAAATAGCAGCATATTAGGTTTCCCTACACATCTAGCCAATAGCAAAGCACAATATCTAGGGTTTCCTAAACATTGGACCAATAAAATAGCAGCACGTTAGGTTTCCCTAAACATCTAGCCAATAGCAAAGCACAGTGCCTAGGGTTTCCTAAACATTGGGCCAATAACATAGCTGCATATTAGGTTTCCCTACACATCTAGCCAATAGCAAAGCACAGTGCCTACGGTTTCCTAAACATTGAACCAATAAAATAGCAGCATATTAGGTTTTCATGAACTTCTAGCCAATAGCAAAGCACAATACCTAGGGTTTCCTAAACATCGGGCCAATAAAATAGCAGCATATTAGGTTTTCCTAAACATCTAGCCAATAGCAAAGCACGATGCCTAGGGTTTCCTAAACATTGGACCAATAACATAGCTGCGTATTTAAATGTGTCATCGGTTTATATTGTGTCATGTTCCTAACTTTTGAATTATACCAAGTTTATATATACTCTCGTCCAATCACTAATTACCCAACTTTAGGAGAACCCAATGTTAACATACAGTACGAGTTTATACTTAAGTATGTGTTCATATGACATGTTTAGGAGATTTTTAGGAAAATTTTAGGAGATTCTTAGGAATATTTAGGTATACTTAGGAGATTAGTTGTTAGAGTGTTTATTAAACCTTCGTTTACAGCAGTGGATGGTGAGCCTTCCTTAAACCCTAAAAAAACTGCCCTCGTTATGCCTTTATCATGCCTTTATTAAACCTTCGTTTGCAGCTGTGGTGGATGAGCCTTCCTTAAACCCTAAAAAAACTGCCTTCGTTATGCCTTTATCATGCCTTTATTAAACCTTCGTTTGCAGCTGTGGTGGATGAGCCTTCCTTAAACCCTAAAAAAACTGCCCTCGTTACGCCTTCGTTGTGCCTTTGTCGTACCTTTATTTAGCCTTCGTTGCGCCTTCGTTGCGCCTTCGTGACGCCGTCGTGACGCCTTTAACCGACCTTTATGAGAGCACAACGAAAGCAGGAAAAAACTTACCTGGGCGCTGATGGGCGTGCCTCTCTTTATCAAGACACACTTTACCGTTCTGATATCGTAACCCTTAACTCAGGGTTTATCTCTCTAGTTAGGTATATATTACCGCCGAACTATATATCTACCAGGTTTGGCCCCACTTGCGTTTTATTTAGCCACTGCGGGATTGCCACTATGAGTGGCTAAGCTCGGACGCCTGGGATGGAGTGAGGCGCTCCGCGCGTGAGAACGCCGGCAGTCACGGGTATGGCCTAAATTTTATGGGTTGATTTACGGCACGCCGCACCGGTTGGAGAGCAATTTTCTTACGGGATTTAACGTTGGACTGGTTTACGTTTTCTGGTTGGATCCCACACCGTTGCGTATCGGCCGCCTACTCCACACGACTTCCCGGAATTATTTGATCTCTCACGGCTGCTGTATCGGCGACCCGCGCGTTTCTTGGCCGCCCACGACTGCCGCATCTCTCACGTTTCATTGCCTCACTCCGCCCCTTCAGTCCTTTTCATCATGGTTGCTTCCACTCGAGCCACCGCTAGCATGGCGAATCGCCGACGCGCATTATCCACGATTTTTGATTCAGAGGCTGCGAGACACGCCAACACTCCAGCCACACCGCCAGCGGCACAGCCGGCTGCCAATTCAGCAGGAGCTTGCGTACCCTTCAGAGGGAGCACTTCGACATGAAAGTGTCCAAGTCCGTTCGTCAAAAGTTGTTCGAGGGCAAGAACGGGCGATTTTCCGGGACTGAGTGCCACGCATCCGGACTCTTCGCCAGGATGGTCTCTGCGCTGCAGACAGCATTTGTCACGGAGGACATCGGCTTTGCGCCCCTTTTCCTGCTGGACGATGCTACCCTTCCCATCCGCGTGGAGGCCAACGGCTTGTTGTTCTCCGCGCTCGAGCTACTGGTTGACCCCTCGTCACCCGCAGCGGACTGGATGGACTCCTCGCACTCCAGCTTCCCGAGGACCCGAGCGACGGTAAGCGGGTGCTACTTGAGTTTGCCCGCCGCATGATCCCAGCGGGTGACCCCTTCCAGGGTCAGGCGGACATGTTGAGCATCCGCATCTCTGCGGGCGTGGACCCGCATGACAAGCAAGATCGGGGACTTCAACGCCGCTCTGAAGGCTGCGAGGACGCGAGCCACGCTCCTGGACGAGGACGTGACGGCGCTGTTCATCAAGGCTCTCGACACCACCTTCTACCAACTGGTGGTGTCCCGGTTGCTTCTCCACGATCAACGGGCCGCTCACGACCTCCTCACGATTCAACAATGGGTGCGTGAATGCTACTCCGAACACGTGCGGGCGGGCACCGCCACGGCCTCCGCACTTCGGTATTCTCACGGCACGCATTTCATGGAGGGGGACACCGATGACTCCGGTGGACCCGGTGAACTCGCGGACTTGCGGACGATGGTCCTCGACTTGAAGCGGCAATTAGCCGCAATTGTCGCACCCGACCGGTCCGAGCCGGCCACGCGCGGGTACACTCCCCGCGCGGACAAGCCGGACCGCCGCATCAAGACCCGCTTCGCGACCACGCCCCTCCCCAAGGGAGGCAATTGGTCTCAATCGGTCTCCAAGAAGGTGGCGTTCCATCGCGACACCGGTGCGACCGTGCCGTACTGCCAAAATCAGGTGTGCGCGAAGGGCAAGGCACGGCATTGGCATCGGGACTGCCCGAACGGGAGCCGGACCGGACTCTCGGCCTACGCCTTCGCTGAGGAGGCCGAGAACTCGGTGTTGGCCGCGAAGTTTCAACATGCCATCGACCACGACGACGCCGAAGAGTTTGACGCCCTTTGCATGCTCGCGGGCGGGAAGCCGGACATCTTCGCCGACCTCTCCGCGTGCTCGTTCTGCGAAGAGAACGGTGAGGCCCTCGTATCCGCCGTCACTGAGTTCTCGGAGCCGCACGCACGGCTGGGGCATCGACTTTCATCAGCGTCAACACCTTCACCGCCGACATGCCGGTGGTGTCGGAGCCGGTCGAGCACTCCCGCCCCACCCGCGTCGGTTGAGTCCGACGAGGAATGGACCGGTCCGCCTAACCCCTTCTGCCCCCCCGTCACCCGCACGTTCGCCGACTTCATCGAGAGCACGGGGGTTGCATTGGGGGCGCCCGACGAGCCGCCCGTGAGCATGAACTTGCTCTCCGCGGTCGAGGCAGCCACCGGAGGGCGTGATGGGCTACGAGCCCGCAACCTACATCACGAGCGACGACGACGACGAGGATACCTCCGTTGAGCTGCCGCGGCCACGGTACGGCTGTGGGAGCGGCATTCCGGGCTTTGGGAGGTCTTTGCTTACTGTACGTACCTCATCTTTGGTTTGTTGTGCACTTTTCGTGATTTGTGCCACCGCCGCACCGCACACCGTTTCCGGTGTCGGTGGTGCCGATGCACGCGCATGCGCGGCTCCACCGGTCGGTGGTGCTGCGTGGGCTGCCTCGGCAGTCCCAACTGCGGGCACTTCGCCGCGTGCGCTGTTTCGTGACGATCTTGGCGACGCGGTGGGTGGTGCGAGGCCGGATGCTATTCCGCCACGGAGACAGGCACGGTATCGGGCACTACGACAGGGATTCCGCTCCCACGGTTCTCTCCCGCTACCGCCAGAGCTCGTGGATCCCGATCCACCAGTTCCGCCTTCACCACCTTACCTGCCACCGCCGTACTCGTCCGAGGACGAGGCGCCAAGCTCTGGGGACTCCGCGGCTGAGATCGACAATTCCTCAATTTCGTCTACGCATGACTTCCCACCGGCCCCGGAGGCCGGCAACTACCTCACCCTCACGTTGCTCCGGGTTGGCCGGCCAGTTCCGGGGACCTCTAGTGGTTGATGATTACTTACACCGTGCCTGCCTAGAGATTGGCTAGAGATTGGCTTTCTAGATGTGCGGAAGAGCTCTCTGAATTTGAGCTGTGTTTAGGGTTTTAGCACCTAACAGCTGTATCTGACAATCTTTGCTGTGAACTGGGACCCCCCTGACCAAGAGTACAGGCCCCCAGCTGTGCTACAGTTTCCTCCTGAAGTTAAGTAGGGAGTTTGTTGCTTCGTTTCACTACTAGCTCCGGTCACCACCCTAGGTGGTGTGCTGGATTTGACACTGTGACACCCGAAACTGTCACATGTCACTTCCTATAGTAGGCTGGGTGACCGTCACCAGTAGACGGGAAACACCCGTTAGGTATTTATGTATGCCTCTCTTTATCAAGACACACTTTACCGTTCTGATATCGTAACCCTTAACTCAGGGTTTATCTCTCCAGTTAGATATATATTACCGCCGAACTATATATCTACCACAACACCTTTCTCCGCAGTTTCTGACAGAAATTCCAACGCAAGAGTGACGGATTCAGGAAGCTCCACACCTTCTAATTCCTTCTTGGCATCAACAAGCGCCAACTGTGACGCAGAGTGCGCCACGAAGTGGTGCTGGGTCTCGAGAAACTGCTTGCGGAGACCCTTGTCTTTGCCATCGGAATCATTGCGCGTTAGCTCGAGGCGATCGGACCCTGGCAGTTGTGAAAGGTCAACTGCGGCTTCCCACGGACGCTTACGGTCACCAGAAGCCACCTGAGAAAGCCCCTTGAGCTCAGCAAGGCGTGCCGTCGCTCTCTCCATCTGCCTCATCAACTTCTGGTGCGGTTGCGTAAGGTCCTCGCCATCCTCAAACGCAGCAAAGGCGTTCGCGTATGCCGGCTGCGCATGCAAATCATCTATACGCCTCTGGCACAAAATCGGATCGGTGTACCACTCCATAATCAATATACGATATACTACTGAAAATATATACACTGAAAAACTTACGGTGTTAAAGTCCACACACTCACAGTAACACGGCAAGAAGCCTTCTCGGTACCGAAGCTGGCCTCTTAGGCCTCCGACTGATCAGAAATGTTGGAAACAGCACAGCAGCCACGGGGAGAACGCTCCCGGCGAGATAGAACGAACTCAATAACAGATAACATACGGGAATAAATACCCTGACTGACACAAGCAGAGTCACCGAAGATGACATACCGGAAATGACACGTGACAGTACGAACATGTCACAGTGCCAATTCCAGCACACCACCTCATCTGAGGTGGCTCTACAGCTTGTGAAAGTCACCACCCTAGCTACTAGATTTTACATCTAATGAGAATGGTTAAGTCTGGTAGCTAGAAATATCACAAGGTCAAAGGATTGAACAGAGGATGCCGAATAAAATACTGCTAGGTGCTCATCTCATGTTGGAAAGACCTCTGGGCTAAATCTCTGCCGGCTAGTGGTCAGCAGCAATCCAAGATGCCGCCTGTCTGCTCACGAAAGTAGATGAATCACGGAAGAAAATTGCCTGTTGGTTTAGCTGTGTAGTTGTGCGCGGCCAGTCGGGAGGAATTACACATCTCTATAAGAGGGCTCGCGGAAATGAAACAACAGCTGCCCGCTAGTGGTCAACATCCCGAAAAGAAACATCATAATACGAACGCGTCAGCTAGTGGTCGAAACATCTGAAAGGAATGCTCTGCCTGTCCGTTTAGAAAATTAAGAAGACCCAGAAGAATAACCACCGTAAGATTCGCTGCTAGCACCACCAGACCCAGAGTCGTGGTGGTCTCCAGAATCGTAATCGGAGGGGTCAGCATCGTCCTCGTAAGCACCACCAGAGTCGTGCTCCTCGTGATCGTCGGAAGAATAGGGGTAGAACTCGTCGTTGTCATCGTTAACCGGATCAACGTGCTCTGAAGAGAGCGAAGCATTTCCAGTCGAAATAAATGTCGGCGGGAAAAAATCAGCTGCTGCAACGTCCAAAACACCGCCATGAGACTCCCCTTGGGAACCTGTGCCCAAGGCAGGAGCCTGTGCCAACTGTGAAGGGTAAAATCGCGGAGAGGCCAAGTGGCCATCAAACTCCTCACAATCGTCGTCAGACTCATCGTAATACCCGGGAGGGTACTCCGATTCGTCCTCGCTCTCACCACTCTCAAACACTGCGTGAATGTCCGGCTGCTCAGATGTGCCGATGGAACCAGAAGCAGAATCAACGGAATGAAAGAAATGACGCTCTACACGAACAGGAGGAGCCTGTCGTGTGAGCCTGCGCGTACTGGAGGAGCCAGTCGCGGGTCTTGTGGTCGTAATTTGCGAAGAAACAGTGTGGGTGACCAAAATCGCGGATCCATTGCCAACGCCCTTCTCACAGAAAGTTACGGCCGGAATCAAAGAAGGATCGGACGCAGCACCACCAACTGCTGCGTCCCTTGAAACAACGAGACTCAAAATAATCGGCTCGAAAGATGCTGGAGGCTGCGGTAAAATCCGAGAAGCATTACGAAAATGAGCTAGCGCTCTAGCTTGGGCCTGGCACAAGGAAATCAACTGAGCGCGTTTAAGAAACTCCACTTTGCCCAATCTCTCATCGCAAGAAAACAAAAGAGCTTGAAGCTCCTCATCGGGCAAAACATCTGCGAGAGCCATCGCGGAAGAAAGGATCCGTAAAAGAAAGCGAACGCGCGAAATAAATGCCGAAACCACTCCGCCGTAATTTCCCGTAACTGCCGGACCGTCCAAGCTAAAGCGAAAATCAGACGATTCCGTAGGCCGCGACAAAGATGGCTGAGCTCAAAATAAAGATAGAGCGAATACGAAATAAAATTTACGCTAAAAATCACGATACGCAAGCGTAAAGTGGGACCATAACCTGTTGGAAACAGCACAGCAGCCACGGGGAGAACGCTCCCGGCGAGATAGAACGAACTCAATAACAGATAACATACGGGAATAAATACCCTGACTGACACAAGCAGAGTCACCGAAGATGACATACCGGAAATGACACGTGACAGTACGAACATGTCACAGTGCCAATTCCAGCAAGAAAACCTCAGTTTTCAGATCCGCTCCGTATGACAGTCATACTGCCTGTCATACTACACTGATCAGAAAACCATCAGTTACTGTACTGCTTACTCATATTTGTTGTTAGCACCGCTTTTCCTTTCGAGTTCCTTCGCTTGCCCAATCTGACCAGTGACCTTTCTTCTGATACCTCTTCAATTTGAGGGCAGATTATTTTGGAATTCTCGTCTGAAATTTTATTCTCGATATCTTCAGGGATTATACAGGTGTTGGGCTGATAGGAATAGGGGCAAGTTCTGGGAACCATGGCCACCCTGGAACTATTCGACCCCCCCGCCAAGATGTCCGTCAGCGGTGGGTTCCCTGTCGGTCTCGCAGATTACCAGGCAAGCTAGCGATGCAACTAATCACTGCAAATATAACGTCTCAGAATGTTCGCAACGGCATCTGAGAGAAGCATCAGGACGCTCTTCACAGCGACAACCTACCGGTGCACCGAAGATGGAGCGCACTATTATTTCTAATTTGATTGTCTCCCTCAGGATGACGTTGGCGGTGTTTCTTGTGTTTTCCCTGGAAGTCTTGATGACAACCTTCGCTTTCAACTATTTCCTTGTACTTTCCGTGGTTCAAGAGCGCACAGATACACAGAACATACATATTTAACATATACACACGCACGCACTCCCCGGCGTAGGTACATAGTGCAGCCGGTCTTCTGCGGCAACGGTGTGCCAAAGGAGTCGGTCCAAGAAGAAGCACGCACGCACGCACGCACTCGCGCACTCACGCACACGCACACGCCTACACCTCGCGCCACGAAGTCTGACTAGAGCTGTCGCCCCCAGCCGTGAGATGAGCGCATTTGTTTGTTTGCCGATGAAATCGCAGGCGGTTATCCTGGCGAAAAGAGCTCTCAGTCAGCTCTCCTGGAGGCGACCCTGTGGAACCCAGCGAAAGAGCCTGATGCGGAGGGCTGGGTCCTCGTGGGGAACATGCGCGCCCGTCGGAGCGATCTTACCGCGCTGTTGCACGGTCAGAACGTCTACGTCTTCGGAGGCTGTGACACTGGGAACGACGTGCATTCAGTGGAGCGCCTGGATGTATCCACAGGGACGTGGCACCAGGTCGCCGGAATGAGTACCGTGCGCTCTGGTTGCGGATCGGCGGCGCTTGGGCAGCACCTGTACGTCGTTGGAGGCTACGACGGGAAGGCGTTCTTGCGCAGCGCCGAGCGCTTGCGCGTCGCCACAGGGTGCTGGGAGCCCGTCGGCAACATGAGCTCCCCGCGCCACGGCTGCGCGGTGGTAGCGCACGGCCAACATGTGTATGCCGTCGGCGGATACGACCGCGAGCGCGGCGACTTTCTGAAGACAGCGGAACGCTTGGATGTGTCCACCGGGCGTTGGGAGCCCGCCGGGGTGATGCTCTCCCGGCGCCAGATGTGCTCCACGGCGGCGCACGGGCAGCACCTGTACGCGATAGGCGGTTTCGATGGCAAGAACTTTCTGCGCTCGGCGGAGCGCTTCGACGGGGAGACCGCGCGGTGGAAGCCGGTGGGAAACATGACGACGCCGCGCGTGACGAGCCAGGCGGTGGTCCACGGGCTGTACGTTTATGTGATCGGTGGGTATGACGGGCAGGAATACATCCAGGCTGTGGAGAGGCTGGACGTGTCCACGGGACGTTTCGAGCCGGCGGGGAGGCTAAGAACGCGGCGTTCCGGCAGCACCGCGGTGGCACACGGAGAACACATCTACGTGGTCGGGGGGCGCGATGCAACGAGCTGGCTGGGTTCGGTTGAGCGGCTACACGTGCCCAGCGGGCGGTGGGAGATGGCAGCAAGCATGAATACGTGCCGAAGCGAAAGCGCGGTCCTCTCCCACGCACAGCACCTGTACGTTCTTGGCGGGTGCGACGGGTTCCAGAAGCACTGTAGTGTGGAGCGGCTGGACACAGTGCACGGAACGCTCGAGGCGGAGGAGGGTGGCAGCGGCGGGGGGCTAGGAGGGGAGTACCTGTATGTGCTCGGCGGGTGCGACGGGCGCAGCTGGCTCGAGACCGCTGAGCGGCTGGACGTGCGCACGGGGCGGTGGGAGGCGGTGGCGCCGATGGCTCAGCGACGCTTCGCGGGCGCGGCGGTGGTGCACGGGGCTCATGTGTACGCTCTCGGCGGGTTCCTGGTCCGCAGTGAGCAGCCGACTGTGGAGCGGCTGCACGTGACGGTGGTGGGAGGCGCGGAGCGCTGGGAGACCGTCGGGCGGCTCAGCAGCTGTCGCCAGGGGTGCGCAGTGGTGGTGCATGGCAGGTATATCTACACAATCGGGGGCAGTGAAAGCGGAAGCTGGCTACGGACAGCCGAGCGGATGGACGTGGCCACCGGGCAGTGGGAGCCGGTGGCGGACATGGGCGTGCCGCGATCCGGGTGCGCGGCAGTGGCTCACGGCAACCACGTCTATGTCATCGGTGGGTGAGTGACATATCACTTTTCCTTCTGCACGCCCGTCTGCACCTGAGTTTTGGGGGTTCCCGCCCTTCCGATGGAGCGCCCTTCCATGTTGTTGCGGCGGCGCACGACGATAGAGTGGTGGTCCTGCCGGTGGCGGCCCGAAGACTGAAGTTTTGACGGTGGTGGCCCGAAGACGGAAGTTTTGACGGCTCGCTGAGAGTGCTTTTTTGTGTCTAGCAAATCCCACCCCGCTCCGGCCGAACACGGAGGGCTACGTTTACATGAACACTCCGTGCCGCTCGGCCAGTACAGACTGCACACCCCCTGAGGGGATATAATCAGCCCCCTACCGACCATGTAGCCAGTTTCCACGACGCAGACGCATGCCGAGCTCGTCACACAATGCTTGCGAAGGGTCAGCGGCGCACGTCGTCCATGCCAGGCCGTACATACCCTGAAGGAACTAGATCACCTGCGCCCGAACAGCCCTCATCACGAGCCGTGCCACGACTGGCCGCGTCCTCGTGGTAGGACGCACAGGCACCCTGCACTGCTCGGGTTTCGCATGACATCTTCTAGGCCGGCTCCCCCTCAATGACATGACAATGACATGACAATGACAATGACAATGACAATGACATGATATTTTCCAGGCCGGCTCCCCCTCAATGACATGACAATGGGATGCCATCTTCCAGGATGGCTGCCCCTCAATCACTGTGGTGACCGAGGGGTGCTACTCCCCACAGAATGTTCCAACCCTTGCCCCCCCCCACCCTTGGTGATTCTGAGCTGCTTGCAGCAAAACATGCGAACCCTTCTCCTGTGATGACCGAGGTGGCTGATGAACCGCGGGTGCTTTCAGTTATAACTGACTTGTCATCGTTCGTTCTACTTGTGCGCTTGCAACGTATGACAGGTATGACCGTGTGAACTATGTGAACACGGTGGAGCGCCTTGACGTGGAGGCAGGGCGGTGGGAGCCGGTGGGGTGTATGAGCGCCCGGCGCTTTGGGTGTGCGGCGGCCATCCACGGCCGGCACATCTACGTGTTGGGCGGCTGCGACTGGAGCAGTCGGCTGCGGACCGTCGAGCGCATGGACTTGATCTCCGGCAAATGGGAACCGGTGGAGGATATGAGCACGCCGCGAGGGGGGTGTGCCGCGGTGGCCACCGGGCCGTACATCTACGCCATCGGCGGATCGGACGGCATGCATCGGCTGCACTCGGTGGAGCGCCTGGATGTGCGGTTCGGATGGTGGGAGCCGGTCGCCGACATGGGCACACGACGCGATGGATGTGCTGCAGCCGTAGTGGCCGGCTGTTTTCCGGTCGACACTCCAGCTCAATCTCCTCTCCCCCTTACCGCACATTCCCTGGAAGGAGGCGAAGCTATAGCTCCTGCTCCAGACGCGCTCCCCACAGCGTCGCAGTGGCAGGCCGCGCGGGCGGCAGACATGCGCATCACTGGCGCCGGCGGGCTTGTCACGCTGGACCTCCTGCATCGTGCAGTGCAGGCGATGCGCCGGCAGCTTGATTCGAAGCCGGCACTCCCGGCGAAGCTGCGCGCTTTGGTGTGCCTGCTCCGGGACTACGCCGAGGCTGCGGGGGAGGAGGAGGCGAAGCAGGAGGGCGAGGTAGAGCGGGAGCAGGAAGTGGAGCCACCAGAGGGCGTTGTCCTGAGGGCGCGATGGGCTGACGCATGGCTGTGCCGAGACCGGTGGCAGGCAGCACAGCGGGAGGTGCGCCGTGCGGTGGCAGAAGTGCAGGGAATGGAGGAACAGGGGGAGATTCGGGCTGGCACGAGAGGGCCACCGGCGGTGCTCCAACAGACCATAGACGCGCGGGATGAGGCGAGGGGGGCCTATCTGAGCACCCTTAGGGGAGGCCTGGAGGAGCGCGAGGCACTCGGCCCCTCCGTGTCAGCACGCCTTGAGGAGCTCCAAGAACTTGTCGCCACGTGGCGAAGTGCGCTACAAGGCGAGGTGAGTTCTACCATCTTACGCGGTCAATGCTGCAATGGGGCCTCTTCAGAGTGCAGATGTAGGTGTGCGTGGTACAGGTCGTGACTGGAGTTCCGGGTAAGGAAAGAACCCCCCCATGCATTCCGTTGAAAGAGCCCCCCCATGGCGCGGGCGCATTCCGTTGAAAGAGCCCCCCCATGGCGCGGGCGCATTCCGTTGAAAGAGCCCCCATGGCGCGGGGCGCATTCCCCGTTGACAGAGCCCCCCCATGGCGCGGGCGCATTCCGTTGAAAAGAGCCCCCAGCAGGCGCGGGCGCATTCCGTTGAAAAGAGCCCCCCCCCATGGCGCGAGGGCATTCCGTTGAAAGAGCCCCCTCATGGCGCGGGCGCATTCCGTTGAAGAGCCCCCATGGCGCGGGCGCATTTCCGTTGACAGAGCCCCCATGGCGTGGCGCATTCCGTTGACAGAGCCCCCCCATGGCGCGGGCGCATTCCGTTGAAAGAGCCCCCCCATGGCGCGGGCGCAAGAAATGGCCGATGAGGTGTGATAGAAAGGGAGGGGAGGTTGGGGAAATGGGGGGGAAGCGTTATAGGGGATGGCGGGAGCCATTGTGGACATGCCAGATGCCAAACATCCCAAAAGAGGTATTATCCCTCCCACTTCACCGGCCTCTCGCCACTCACACGATGGACCCCTCGCCACTCGCACCATTCACCCCTCACCACTCACACAATCAGCCCCTCGCCACTCGCATCATTCTCCCTCGCCACTCACCCACGATCAACCCCTCGCCACTCACACGATCCAACCCCCACCCGCCACTCGCACCATTCACCCCTCGCCACTCGCACAATCAACCCCTCACCACTCACCTTTACCCTACCACTCGCACCCATTCCACCCCCTCCACCACTTTCTCGATCAACCCCTCACCACTCCCACCCATTCACCCCTCTCTCACCACATTTCACACCATTCCACCATTCACCCTTACTTTTCAGCACCATTCACCCCTCGCCACTCCCACGATCAACCCTCGCCACTGCTTTCCATTCACCCCTCACCACTACTTTCCATTCACCCCCTCGCCACTCACACAATCAACCGTCACCACTGCACCTTTTCGCCACTTTCCTTCATTTCACCCTCACCACTCCCACACGATCAACCCCTCACCACTCACAGCATTCACCCCTCACCATTCACACCGGCGCACCTTGCCTTACTCGGGCCATTCACCCCTAACCACTCACCCACAGTCAACCTACCCTCACACTATTCACCTAAACCCTCCACACGATCAACCCTTCAACACTCACACCTTTACCTCACCATTCCACCCCATTCACCCCCTCTGCTGCTTGCCTTCACCCCCTTCGCCCTCTTTCATTCACCCTAGCCACTCACACGATCAACCCCTCACCACTCACACTATTCACCCCTCGTCACTCGCACCATTCACCCCTTGTTGTAATTTTTAATCCCTGCTGATCAGTTAGGTGTAAAGACTGACTGTCTAGGCCCACTATAGCTCACAGCAAGTCAAACCCTGAAGAAACCCTAATAAACCCTAACTCTAGGGTCTCTGTGCAGTGTCCAGAAGGGTGAGAGAACTGTGATCAGATCGGAACCGTAGAATGAGATCTGTAGGGGACGACGGTGATCATCTGATCAGGATGATAGATGATAGAGACCTGAGACCTTGCACAAACTGTGAGTCTGGAACTTCCGAATTGAACTAGAACATGGTAGCGCAAAGAGCAGTGACACCTTGCGTATTGTGATTGGCCGCTAAGTGTCTATTCGCTGAGCGAACGGGCTATTAAGTTTGTGTAATGAACAGTGAACAATTGCTTTTTGCGATGTTACTACACCTGATTTTCAAAACCCCTCGCCACTCGCACCATTCGCGATTCGTCGCTCACACCATTCGCTATACGCCACTCACACCATTCACCCCTGGCCACTCACCATTCGCAATACGCCACTCCCACCATTCGCCATATGCTTGCTGCCTGCACCAGCCGCTTCGCGCATGCTTCAGCCACTCATCCCTTGGCTCACTTGGCAAGGTTCTGATCGGGCGATAGCTTGCTTTGCTGGGTTCTGATCGGGTGACCACTCACTTTTCTCACTCCGATTGGGTAGTAGCTGTGGCCCAACTAAAGAGATGGGTGGCGGAGAGCAGACCCACGTGTCGCCGCAGCGAACTATGACGAGTGGGAGAAGAACCGGCGGGGCCACCGGCTGGCGCGGACCACGGAGAGCGCCCTTGCGGCGCTGCGCGGCGCCCTGCACGCCTGCTTCGCCTCCGACGAGCCCGAGGATAAGGAAGGGGACCCTGCCGCCACCCGCACTACCCCGGAGGCATCACCTGCGGAGCTCGGCCGCTGCACGGAGGAGGCCCATAACGCGATGCGGGCGGAGCTTAGCTTCCTCGAGGCCCCTCGAGACGGAGAGGACGAGCTGCCAGATGTGGGTGAGCTGCGCGAGGCGGGGGCGGTTGTGTTGACGGGGTGCTTGCGGGAGGAGGCGGAAGCGAAGCGGACGGCGGAGGAGATACGGATGTTGGGGCGGGAGCTCCAGGAGCTGCAAGGTGCTGCAGGCAGTGCGGCGCAGGAGGGCGTAGAGGATGCGGTGAAGCGGCTGCAGGGCGCGGGGCAAGCGGTGGCGCGGCTGCGGCGGCAGCTGAAGCGGCGGCTGCTGGATCAGGAGGAGCTGGCGGAGGCGGCGGCGGCGGCGGAGGCGGGGGAGAGCGCGCGCGCGGCGGAGCTGGCGGAGGCGGCGCGTGGAGAGGTGGCGGAGGTGCGGCGGCAGCTCAGGAGCGAGCAGTGCACGGCGAACACCGCCATGTGCGCGCTGGCGGCCGTGGAGCGGCACTTCCCGGAGGTGATGTGGCACATGCAGTCTGGGGTGCCTGCGGAGCTGCTCCCCCTGTGGCGG
>LGRX02012072.1:0-19454 GCA_001247695.2 Cymbomonas tetramitiformis
GTGATGTGTGACACAGCCGATCGATGTGGTTTGGCAGTGGGCGGCTGTCAGACAACCAGCGGCCGAGCCGAATGTATTACGCATCGGGACGGGAGATCCAACTTTTACGGAGACAGGTGTGCATGGTGTCCAGCCTCGACATGTGGCTCTGATCAATGCCAGCCGTTGAGCCACGCGTCGGCCAATTGGAGCCCGGGCGGTTACGAGGCCGCCTGGTGCAAAGGTGCGAAGGAATCATTGGGCAGCAGCCTCCCCTCGCTAATTCATCAACCCTAGGCCCTGGGGTTGGAAGCCGGCAAAATTCTGCCAGGATCCATGGCGCCGCCTTTTGGTGGCTGTACCCTGGTGGTTTAGAGCTCAGAATGACTCGTCCCAATTGTGAGATCGTGGGTGTGGTGTGTGGGCAACATCCAATGTGGCGCATATTTCTGGGATGGGTGCGCGTGGACGCAGCTACATATGTCACCAATGCACCCACCGCCTCGCCTACCTCAACCTCGCCCACAACTTCTCCGACTACTCCGCCAACTACTCCACCGACTACTTCACCTACTACTGCGACGCCTACGACTTCGCCAACTACTCCACCGACTACTTCACCTACTACTGCGGCGCCTGGGCTTAGCCTACCTTCTATTCTACTTCACCACCTATGAGAGCGCTACTATGTAGCCTCACCTTCTGTTCACCTACTACCTCACCCTACTACACCGCCCACTGCTTCACCTACTGTCACCTACTGCCACCTCACCTACTATATGGCCCTGGCGTTTCACCCCACCCTGTTCCGCCCACTGTAATGCCCCTCACATCCCCGACACGCACACACCCACAGTTTATCACTGTCTCACCCTCCATTGCCCCACGGTCTGGCCCACTGTCACCACCCACCATGTCTCCTTCATCATCCCCCACCACGGTCCCTCCCACAGTGTCCCCCTCAACATCTCCGACGGTCCCGCCCCGTCTACTTCCCCCACCATTTCACCTACAGTTACACCTACCAGCTCACCCACAAGCTCGCCCACCACCTCACCCAGCGGCAGTCCGACCACTACCAGCGGCAGTCCGACCACTACGCACCCGACAATATCACCCTCGACTTCTCCAACAAGAGCCCCACCACCGCCTCCCAGTCCGCCCCCGCCACCAAGCCCGCCTCCCCCCATGATCACCCTTGGGGAGGGGAGGGAGGACGGGTCGCTGTGGCTCTATTTCACCGGTGACCCGTCCACCACATGCATTAGCATCCAAGCTTTCGAGAATACCACGACCAGCATTACGATCCAGTCCACGAGCGTTCCTTCTGGTACCTCCGCTCTTGCCTTCTCCTTCACAGCGGAGAACAGCTGTACCGGCAGCGTTTGTGCTATCACGATGTGTGGATTCTCGGTTGGGACAACGGTTCTGAGCGGCACGGTGGTCTACACTGCCGAGAGCAGCAGACCCATCTTCTCACATCAGTGGGTCGATATTGGTATATTTACCCCCCCCACCGAGCCCTCCACCCAGTCCATTACCCCCACCCACCGTCTCCCTCCACCTCACCAACCACCTCACCAACCACCCGCCAACAACTTCACCCACTATCACCCCAACGGCCTCCCCCAGCACCTCACCAACCACCTCGCCCACTGCCTCGCCATCCACCTCGCCCACTGCCTCCCCGACCTCCCCAACAGTAGCACCCACTGGCACTCCTACCACCATTCCCCCCACCACATCCTCACCCACTGTGTCTCCCACAAAAGCCCCCACAGCACCACCCCGAGCCCCTGTCACCTCCACACCACCTCCACGCCGACCTCACCCACCGCCTCACCCACCACTCACACTCCCACAGAGCTCTTCACCATGGTACCTACCGCCGCACCCACGTCGTCTCCCAGCACCCTTGAGCCCACCAGCACGCCATCTGCAGCTCCAACTGCCACACCCACATCACCCACATCCGCTCCCACCATCCCCAAGTGCTGCCCCAACCGCCCTCCGTTTCTCCGACTGCCAACCCCACCTTCACGCCCACTGCGTCCCCAACAGCCCCCACTCTTGAGCCTCCATCCCACGCACCAACGACCGTGACCCCAACTGCAGCCCCCTGTTTGGCCCACCACCTCCCCCACCTTCACCGCCACCTCCTATCCCTCCGGTGCCCCACCCCACCACAACCAACACCGCCAACTCCACCGCCACCTCATCTCTCCCCCCCACCTCCCCTCTCCCTCCCCGCCCCCTCCCCCACTACCCTCCGTTACCTCCATCCCCACCCCTTTACCTCCTCTGGGGGCGAAGTCGTCGACGTTGTGTCCTTCTCATCCAGTTTCTCAACGTTATCCATCTCTGCTTTCGATGACGACGATTTCCACAGCTCTTTCACCTCGTCCCACTCCCGACAAGTCTCCTCGGCCGCCGGCGTCTCTACATCGGACGTCGCCATCACCTCAATTGTAGGAGGCAGCACGAGCCTTGCATGCGATGTCTCATTCCCAAGTACTGCCACTTCTACTTCGGCTGACTTCGTCACCGCGCTTGGGGCTGATGACCTCACCGGGCTCTTCACGGAATTTGGGACCACCCATGGCGACATTGCGGTCTCGGGTATCATCCTATCGTCGGCCACCAAGTTCTATTCCCCACCACCCCCTCCACCTCCTTGCCCTTCGCCTCCGGTCCCTCCTCCCCCTCCCTCCCCCCCTCTCTCCTCCTCCTCCACCCCCTCCCCTCTCCCTCCACTCCCCCCCACTTCCCCTGGGATCCTAGCACCCTCCTCCCCTCCCCAATGAGCCCACCGCCCAGTCCCATGGTGCGGGTCGCTGAGCTATCGTATGAGGAGGAGTACGAGGAGCCCGCGCCCCCCCCTGATTATGATCCACCCGTCATCACCCTCAAAGGGGAGCCCCTGGAGGAGATCCTGCAGAATCAAGAGTACATTGATCCGGGTATGCCGTCCGCCCTCGCCTCTGCGCCGCCCTTGCCTCATGTTTTAAGCACCAGAGGTACCCGCCACGCACAACACCGACCAGCGTGCACACCGAATCACGTGAATGCCGCGCCGAGGTGTTGAAGGCGCTGACGCGCGCTCCATGGAGCCCAAGGGGAAGATGACCATGAGAAAGGAGGCGAGCCGTTGCGGTTCCAGGAGCGTGCAGAACATGGCATGGGTGTGCCTGCTGAGACCCCCTCACCGCTTCTCCTAGGACCCTTCAACTTTCTCCTTGGACCCCCTCACATCCCAGCTCTTTTGCCCCCAAAGCCTCTCACCGCTTCTGTGAGGCTCCCTCTCACCCTTCACCTCGGACCCCCTCTCCTCTTCTGGTAGGCGCCCTCTTGCCTCTCTACTTCAAAAGTGGATGTGAGAGTTTCTGATGACACCCCGCGGTATGATGGTGTATGCCTTACATGCGCAGAGGGCTGGCCTGCTGCGGAATCTTGCAGGCGCGATGGCGTACGATGTGGTGGATGGCTTTGTTCAGCCGACAGTCGAGGGCGTGGAGATGGTGGACACATGCTGCGCGACCGATCCGGAGACCCCCTTCGTCATCACCTACAGCGCGGTGGACGGCGCGGGCAACTCGGCGGTGCAGGTGGTGCGCCATGTGGCGGTGATCCCCCTGTGCGAGGCACCGTCGTATCTGTGCGAGGACATCGAGGTGTGCGCGTCGTGCACAGAGGGGGCAGATGGCGAGGAGCCCGTGTGTGTCTGCCTCAATTTTGTGGAGGAGGAGGAGGAGGTGGTGGTGGAGGAATTCAAGCCCCCCGAGGACACCACTCCCCCGACGCTGATGCTCCTTGGGGCGGGCGAGCTCGCGGTGACGGGCTCCGGCACGGTTGTGATGCTCCACTACCTGCGGGTGACGGAGGAATGGGTAGACCCAGGAGTGGAGGCGTGGGACAACACAGACGGAGACATCACCTCAGCCGTGTCCAGAACTCAGCTTGGTGGCCCCGCAGGTGCCGTCAGCACGGCCGCCGCCACCCTGCCAGACGAGCCGTACTCGTACAGTTACCAGGTCAAAGACAGTGCCGGCAACCATGCTGTGGAGGTGCGCGCTTCCTGACCGGGTCGAGCCCCACGACGCCCGCGGGCACTACTTCTGGTTACGGCGCACGAGCTGAGCCTTGAGAAGCACATGGATGCGACCGTGCAGGCATAGCACAAGGGCGGGGAGCCTGCAACTGAGTGCCTGCAATTGAGTGCCTGCAACTGAGTGCCTGCAACTGAGTGCCCTGCACTGAGTGCCTGCCCTTGCAATTGAGTGCCTGCAATTGAGTGCTTGCAACTGAGTGCCTGCAATTGAGTGCCTGCAATTGAGTGCCTGCAATTGCGTGCCGCCGCCGGTGAACAGAGGTTGCCGGCAGCAGTTTATGCACCAGCAAACACTGCCTGTTCAATAGCATAGTGATGGGAGAGCCGGGTGGAACTGGGTGGAGCCGGGTGGAGCCGGCAGGGAAGATGAGGTGGCTGTTGAGACGGCAGTCTCCATGGACTCGTAGTTTGTTGCAGGCGCCGCATTGCCTACGGCCTTGCTGAGGGAGAATCTAGACACGGTCACCAGACCACTGATTCTGTATGTGTAACGTTACACTGTCGGTTCTCAACGGCATACGGGAACTGGACGCTGCATTCATGAGCGTCCTCCCTTGAGATCTCAAGAGGGAAGCCGTGTGAGGGGAGCGGATCTGCTGGTTTGGGGACACGAAGGAGGCGCCTCTAAAAGGAGGTGCCTCTGAAACGCTGCTGTGGGGGTCACGGGTGGTCATGCAGGTGCGGAGGAGAGTCTATGTCAGCGATCCATGCGCCGGGGCTGGGGCGAATGGAGAGGACGAGAAAGTGTGCAGTCTCCTGGAGGACGGGGACGCTGTTTGCTCACTGGGAAACCTCTGCGTGTCCGTGAACTTTGATGACGACGAGGAGGAGGCGGCGGAAGCGACTGCTCCCACGGTCAGCTTGGTCAGCGCGAGCTCCGTCCGAGTGGAACAGGGCCAGGCGTATGCAGCCTGCCCTGAGGGAGCCTCCCTCAGCCTCGTCTGTGACCATGGCGCCACAGCCATGGACGACCTGGATGGAGTGTTGACTGAGAAGTGAGTTCTTCGAGCAGACCTGCAAACCCTGCACTCTACCAACCAAAGCCATGCTGCATTCGTGCAGTTTGCGTGGATGCTTAGCCTTGGCCTGATTTCCAAATGGTCGATGTGGGGGAATCAAAGAGGCTGCCAGACCACTAGAGAAATCCTACCATCGGGAGTCGTGTGCCCACAGCCAGAGGCAGAATGCCATTTCCCATTTTGAGCGGGGGAGGCTGTGCCATTCTCCCGCCCAATTCCCACAGAGGGCAACTTCGATCTCAGGATCCCTCACACCCCGCAGTGTATTTCACAGGGGTCTGATCTGTCGATATAACAGATCCCGGTGCATCGTTGTGTCCCAACCCCAGCCTTGATGGGTTAGATCCTCCCTCGTTCTATTTGCGCATCATTTACGTGGGACGCGTCTGCTTCGGATGGCGAGCTCACCGAGGAACTCGAGGGTTCTTCGCTCTAGCTGCCTGTGGGTCATATCCACGGGAGATCCTGTTGCGTTCCGCAATCAATGGTCGAGGATGCCGGGCACTCAGTGTGAGCGTTTGTGGTTGCCTGCAGGATTGTTGCGTGCTCCCCCGACGGAACATCGAATCGCTTCGTCAACAAGGGAGTCTCGGCGTGTGGCATCGATGTCCACACTCCTGGGGTTTACACAGCGACGTTCACGGCGACGAACAGTGTTGGGCTGTCCAGCTCGGTGACGCGGAACATCACAGTCAGGGCTGCCTGTCCGCCCGGAGAGGTGCTGTGCGAGGACGGCATTTCGTGCAGCGCGGGCGGAGTGTGCCTAGGCAGCCTCGGTAGTGTCTCCCAGGGGTTGGAGGCGGAGGAGGTGGTGGACGCGCCGCCTCAGCTGGCCTTGCTGGGAGGGTCCGCCTTCCTCAGCGTGAAGCAGTATACGGCGTACGCAGCATGCACAGGTGGCCAAGATAGCACCGAGGACGTCCCGTGCGAGATGGGCGCATCCGCAACCGACGGTACCTAGGCTCATCTGTCCCCCCCACCTGCCTCCCCACTGCCTCCCCATCTGCATAATAATGGTAATGATAATGGCGGGCCTCTCGCGGGGAACCTTTTGTTCAGCTATGCTACGAGCAGGCGGTGCGCGCGGCCACGCGCGCGGCGAGCAAACACAATGCTAAAATGCCAAGGCATTGTGTTTGACCGCCTTATGCAGCGCTTTCCAGCCAGGCTGCTCGGATGCCCGCATCCTCCAAGAGCAAGTCCTAGGCGGCGCTGAACTTGACTGGTGTCCGCGATCTTCTCCACAAGGCTGGCAGGCGTTGCCAGGGCAGTGCCTCCGCCGGCCCGCCTCTGCTCTGAGCGGGCCTGTTGCCATACTGTATATTCATCGTTACAATGCCGAGGGGGGCTCTTCCACCAGCTGAGGATGGCGACATAACTGCAGCAGTCCTGACATGTCCGCCCGAGATTTGTCTCGAGTACGGCTGCCCCGGGCATGAGTGGGTCAACAAGGGCCTCGACGGTTGCCTCGACACGAGCGCCGCTGTGGGGACCGTGTTCAACGTGCAGTTCATCGTCTTCGACTCCAGCATTCCGCCGCAGAACGCCTCCGCCACGAGGGTTGTCACCATTGGCAACCCGGTGCGTGGGCTCCCCTCGTCGGAAATCATGTCGTTTGCCTTCCATCGTATCAGCAACCCGGTCTTGTGCTAGGGAGGGGACACAGGCCAAAGGCCCTTTGACTCCCAGGGGACGTCATTCACTCCTCCCTCTCTCCCTCTCTGCATCATCTCCGTCAGCCTCGCAGCACGCCCTTGTCAGTCAGTCGGGTGTTGAGTTGTGCTTTCGGCTTGAAACCTGAAGCCCGCATCCCTCGGCAGCTGCGCAGACGTCTGCATGGCCACCAGCGTCAGGCTAAGGGCATTTTGGGATGTGGGTGTGGAGGGGGTTGCATCCGGGGGGGAGGGCTATTCAGTGCCCCGAGCCTGGGACCGAGCTATGCACTGACCCATCACCGCTCGAATGCTCGAGCGTGCCGTGCGACACTCGTGCCGCTCTGCTCGCCGGAGAGGACCAAGACACCGTCAGCCCCGTGGTGACGCTGCTTCAGGAGACCCCAGTACGGGTCGGCTACGGGGATGCCGCCACTTCGGCGAGCCTGCGGGCATGTGAAAGTCTCGCCGAAGCCAAAGAGTCGCCAGCAGGGACCTGTGTCGCCAGTGCGGCAGATGACGTGTCGGGAGACGTGTCGTCTACCCTCACTGTTGTGCAGGACACCACCTGCGACGGCTGCAGTTCCGTTGGGTGCCCTCTTGGCCAAGTCCACCTCTGCTTCCCTGGTGCGCTCGCACCTGCGCCCACATGTTGCGCTGCCTGCCACGCGCGGCCTGCCCCAGACTGGCCTGCCCCAGGTCTCGGGTCCTGCGGCAGGCCCGCCCGCAGCACAGGCGAACACTCTCCGCAATATACTCCTCTCAGCATACTCCAAGGGGCGCCATTGTGCGGCGGAATGGACGCAATTCGCGGCGGTGACTCTCAGTCCATCTCAACAGCTCGATGCCACGTCACTCGGCAGTGACGCCCGGAATGCCAAGTATCAGTTGGGCCTCGGCCGTGATGCACGATGCCCAATCGGCATGCTGTGACTGCTGTGACGGCAGGTACTTACGGATACTCCTTCGAGGCCCGGGATGAAGCTCTCAATCGAGGCTCGATGCCACTGCAAGTGAAAGTGATTGAAGAGGCTGCTGTGAGCGCCAAACTGGTGGTCTCGGCCGGGACATCTGATGTGGCGGAGGCAGAGGCGGCTGCGGCGAAGCTCTTGGATGAGGAGAGCGCAGAGGCGGTAGCGTTCAGCGAGGTGAGGCGCGCCTGCCCCGCATCGTCGTGGCAGTCCTTAGATTCGGTGAGGGCTCAGGGCTCGGTGCGACTCTCTGCGCTTGGGGACATGGCTACTTTCCTCTGTTCAAGATTTCTCTGGGTCCGCGCTTGGTGAGTGAAGAGCGCGGCTGCTCCCCATCTCTCCTCTCCGATGCAGACCAGATCCAAAACCCTTCCGGTGCCCCTTGCTGTGCCCTAATGATGGCCGCAGAGGCCGAGCAACTCCACAGAAGGGGCCGCGAAATAGCATGCCGATCAAATCAACTTGGCTTGCAGTCAACGGCGCAGAACACCAGACACAGTCCGGCAGAAGGAGTAACAGAAAAAGAAAAAGAAGACATTACTCGGCTCACCACATCCCCGTCTCCCTGCGCGCGCCAGGTGGCAAGATAAACACTACCCGGCATCATCTGCAAACGGCGCCGCACCGTATCGAGTTACCGCGTGTCAAGTCGAAGCCATGTGCATATTGAACACACAACGTGATGGGATCTCCCATGTGGAAGGTGTAGTAAAGGTCCCATGTTGTCTACTTTGCGCTCGGTGGTTCAAAACCCCCATGCCACATCGATGGTTGAACCAATCATCGATGACGAATCGGCCTTCCATGCATCGACCCTTCGGCCCAGGCGCCAGGAATGTCGGGGCCGGCCGGCTGCAAACACTTCCCCAAACCCGAAGCCCCGCCTGCGCTGTGCCGCTTCTCCAGCTGCACCAGATTCCCCTCTGACAGCCCCCCTCCACCCCTCCACCCCCACTTGAGCGGATTAAAGGTATATCAATTCCAGGGCTCGGAGATTTTGCGAAGCAGGTCAAGCATGGTTTGGCCTGGAGGTGCGTTGGGGGAGGGGCGCTGCGAGGGGGGGTATGCAGGGGGTGGCCTCCCTGCTGAATGGCGCTGCTGACCCTGGTGACGAGGAGGTCTTGGCCTCCGACATCGCCATTGTGTCGGTGCTGGTCGTCGACGCGGAGGGTAATCCGGTGACTGAATCAGACGGAGAGTCTCTCAGTCACGAGGTGAGCTTCACCACAGGCGTGACCGTTGCTGGTGCCGGCGCGGAAGCAAGGCGAAGGCGGCGCCGCGTCCTGGCAGACGCACAACGCGAGGATGTCCTGGCAGCACGGACAAATAGCGTGGCGGCGCTGCTGGCGGCGGCGGCGGAGGATGGCCGGATGACCACCTCACTTGCAGAGTCGGCCGCGGCGAACAATGCCAGCATGTCCACTGAGGTGGCGGGGCTCGCTGAGAACCCCACCTCAGCCAAGCTCACTGAGGAGGTGACCACAATCTGCCCTCTCTCTCTCCTCGTTGCCCCCTGGTTTTGTTCTTTCAGAGAAGATGGAAGGCGCCACACTGATATACCGACGGTTGAGATCCATCACCTGAGCCGCTGGGCTCCCATCGACGGCATCGGTACAGGAATTGGGGTCAATTGTGTTCCTTCCTGCAAACACCGACGTATGCATCAGGCTGCCCAAATAGTCTTGAGATGAGCGCTGCCGAAGGAAAGGGTTTTAATGGGCGTGAAGGGGTTTTGCACTTCCTCAGGTGGATGAGCTGGCAGCCTATGAGGCAAGCATCAAACAGACGATGGAGCAGCTTCAAGCTGGCTCCTCGGACTTGACCGCAGGGATTGCGGATGCCCACGTGGCAGTGTCAATTTCCGGGGGAAGCCCGGATGAGTGGGGCAAGCGGATGAGCGACGCGTGGCTCGCAGCAGAGGCGGGCGGGTTTAAGAATGTCGACGAGCTCATTGCCACAGCGAACGAGATGATGTTGAGATATGTGGCGCTCAGCAGACCCCCCGAGTACACGGCCGAAGACGCAGCGTCAAGTCTCGCTGAGGCAGAGCGTGTCAAGGTGTGCCCTACCGTGCTTCTTTGTGTGTTCTCACCTCTTCGCCCTACATACCCTTCACCCCTTCTGACTTACAATGGTTCCCCTCCCCCTTCTTCCTCGGCTGCGCGATTCTGTCTTGCTCCTCTCCTATTCAATTTGTGGCTCGCCTCCACCCCCTCTGGACTTTTCAGCTCGCTGGTGATGTTGGCGGCGGGATGACGCAGCAATCCCGGCGCTCAACCATACAGCAATCCCGGCGCTTCCGACCGCGCAGCACTCTCTGCACTCAACCAAGCGGAGCATGTTGTGTGTGAACGTCGACTGACTCCACATGCACAAGCAGCGGTTCTCGCACCACTGATCATTTGACACTTGCTGGGAGGCGCTAGGTTGCATACCTTTTTCTCCTTTTTGGCGGAGGCGTACCTTTTGTCTGCCTTTCTTTAATGCAGCATCTTTAGTATAGCCCGAAGGATGGGGAGACGGTGGGGGGGAACAAGTAGGGGCACTGTCGCCGCCTGCTGCATAGTTGCTCCATCTTGCGAACCCTAAAGTCGACGCATGCGTTGGGAGGATGATGCGAGGGTGAGGTGCCGGCGGCTGGTTCATGGGACACGGCGCACAGGCCGAGGTTCAGGCAGCGGAGCAAGCACTGAGGGGCGCTCTGCAGGTGTGTGTGCCCGCAGTGGCATGATCCTCTGCTCCTGTCCTTCCCTCCGCAAATAGGATTCTGCTGACTCAGCCCTTCGCTCTCCTCCCGCAGTGCCCCCTGCCAGCTTTCGGCGGCTGGAACACGCCCCCGATGTACGGTGATCGAGGATTTAAATTTTTGTTGCCGTGTGAACCGCCTTCGCTCAGTAATGCCTCTTGGGGAAACGATTGATTGTGTCCATGGTCGGGTGCCTGGGACTGGCCGAACCGTTTTTTGGTTGTGTCGGTGCGACATCGGAGAGCAGCAACTTGTTGCACTGCGATCGCCGCGTGGAAGTTGCAGCTCTGACAACGCATTCGTCCATGAGTATGTCCATGTGGCTGGGGGGCGGGCTGCTATTGAGGGATTTGTGATGCAGATGACGGCGGTGGCCTTGGTTAGAGAGATGGAGATAGGTCAGCGAAGCAGCGAGGAGAGCATGATCACGACGTATTCGGAGGGCTCCACAGACACATACCGCTCATATTACTTCGATGTGGCCCTGGCGACGGAATGGGACTCTTCGCTGAAGTCCCGCCGACAGCTCTTGGCACCGGTGAGTTGGCCTTCAACCAACAGTCGCATACGCATGTACACACACAGAGAGTGAGCCGGCTCCAGAGACACAGCAGCAGTGCGCCGGCAGGACAGCCGCAGAGGGGCTCAGGTGGCCCAGTGAGGCTCAGGGAGCAGAGGGGTGGTCTTGCGCGTGGGCTTGGTGGTGGAGATATGGCTCGCGCAGCTCGGGGGGCAGGGATGAGCCGGCTTCAGGCACAAGGCGGCAGTGCGCTGGCGGTGCAGATGCAGAGGGCTCGGGTGGCTCAGCGAGGCTTAGGGGGTCCCATTCTTCACTAGTGAGCTCCGGAGAATTCGGATGAGTGTCCCGAAGTGTGTGCTGAATCCTTTGATCCCCGGCGTGGGTACATAGTGCAGTCTCCTGTGGCTACGGGGTGCCAAAGGAGTCGCAAGGATAAGCATACACACACAGAGAGAGAATCCGGATATGTGTCCCAAAGTGTGTGATGAATCCTTTGATCCCCGGTATGGGTACATAGTGCAGCCGGTCGTCTGCGGATACGGTGTGCCAAAGGAGCCGGTCCAAGGATAAGTCACGCTCGAGGGGTCGAGATGAACGGGTTTCACAGGCATAACATCAGTGCATAGGCCGCGCCGTCGCAGATAGAGGCACTCAGGTGACACCTATCTGGTGAGGTCCGGAAAATTCAGATAGGTGTCCCGAAGTGTATGCCGAATCCTTTTAATCCCGGAGTGGGTGCACAGTGCAGCTGATCTTCTCTGGTGGCATGGTGCCAAAGGCGGTGGGTGAATGTCGGCCAACCTGGCACCCAGGCCGCGCGGGCTCGGCGGGGGTTGGGGTGCACGAGGTGGCTGTAGGTCTCAGTGGGCAAACGGGGTAGGTGCATGGAATGAGGTGGGCATTGTGTGGCAGGTTGGTTTGGGGGGCTTGGCTTATGGGTAGGAGCGCATACAGGGCCTCGCTCTCCCTCCTGTTATTGAGGGTCAGGGTTAATGCCCTGAAGTGGTTGCTGAATTGTTCGATCCTCCGCGTGGGCGCATAGTACAGCGCAATACGGGCGTTGATTGACCGTTGGATAGCGGGGATGTTGATCCCTTGAAATCGTCGCAAAGCTCGCCGTTCACATGTCTTCCCCCCTCGCCACGCCCATACGGCATTGCTTTTGCACACAGCGCCAAGTGCATGCAGCTGTGTGGCGGAAGATCCGCCACCACACGCCTCCTTGTCCGCCGTGCGCGTCGATACGTAACCAACCGCGCAAATCTCGCTCCGCCACACAGCTGTGTGGCATTCTACCAATTCCTTGCAAGTGAAGCTCAGCTCCGGCCTGTTCAAACAAATCCCATCGTTCAATCATCCGGCGGGGCTTCCATGCGATTGATGGTTACGCCTGCATGGTGCGCACACGTGTGTCATCATGATCTCCTGCAGTCATCCCGAGCATTCCCTACTTCACGGTGTGACACAGGAATGCCAAGTAGAACACCACGGATTCTGTGGGGATTTTGAGGGGTCTACACGCGCTCTCTCACCTTGAGCATGCGACTCAGGTGAGGGTTGTGTGCATGCGGGTTACGCCGGGATGGGTTGTTTTCAGAAAGGAGGGAAATTAGAGGTGCAGGAGTTTTTGGAAATAGAGACCCATGTGAATCTCCGCGTGGCAGACCATGGGAACAACTTTCGCAAGTATGCCCGGTGGTCGCTGCCAAGCGACGAAGAGATGACCGAGTTGGAGGTCGCGCCTACCACGCCGCAGAAGCGTTATGTGGGCATGCGTAGCAACCGCCTAGTAGGAGGTGCGCTTGGCATGGCCACTCCCTTCGTTGCCCCTCGGCGCAGAGGAAGGGGGCGCAGCGCATCGTGAGCACTCTGTGAGGTAAACAGGCGGCGCGCTCATCTCTACGGCGCGGACGATGGGCTGCGCCGCGAAGTTCTGAGCGGCGTGAAGAGCGGTGTGCACGCGGAAGGCATCCGCATTCAACTCGAGCTGGTCGTGATGGCACGGGGTGTAACGGGGTCCATGTTCTGCACCGAGACGGAGGCGCCGACGCGAGAGGCGTTGAGGATGTGAACGGGGATGCGGCAAGTCGGTGACGTGGCAGAGCGAGCGGATGAGAGCATGGGAAGTCGAAAGCATAGGCTAATGGATGCCTCTGTTGCTTGGTACAAATCGCACAATGAGTGGTGGTAAGCCAGAGTGAATACTAATATAGGCTGGTGTGTATTGGCTGCGGCAATGCCCAGGGCTTCTGATTCGAGCGCGTCGAGGCGGGGCTGACCTGGAGAACCCTGCATGCACGAGGCGCTTCAGCCAGCTTGGAGCGCCGTGCTACCCGCGTCGAGAAGCCAAGAGCTACGGCACCGACCCCGTGTTCAACAGTGGGAGTGCGCTGTACAGGTGCCCCTCTGATTTCACTGCCCTCACCCTCCTCGGATCCGGCTTTCCGCCTCCCGGCGCGCGGACGGAGGCGGCGCACCAGCCATCGGTGAGCCGCGCAACCAGTGCGGCGGTCCTCTCTTGACAGAGACAACCATCTTGCAAGCGAGCGGGCACAGCCGCGTGCGAGAAATCTGGGCGCCTATCATCCTGCAGACGATGTGACGGTCACCTCTCAACTTGCATGCGATGATGGGCATTGCTTGACTCGCGGATAATGATGGTAATTGCTCAATTCCCCGGCAATGACGGTCAGCACTCGTGATGTGGGTCCAGGTGTGACGGAATTGTAGCCTGCACAGCCGGATCGATAGTTTTGAGCGACTTCGAGGCCGGAAATGCGCAGGCATTACACAACAAAATTTGCCGCTTGAAAAAAGCGATATATGAAACGATCAAGCGTGGTTCATGCTGACAAGGACGCAGCATGTCATCATGTCAAGGGAGCAGGGTGTCATGTCAAGGGCGCAGCATGTCATCATGTCAAGGGCGCAGCATGTCATCATGTCAAGGGCGCAGCATGTCATCATGTCAAGGGCGCAGCATGTCATCATGTCAAGGGCGCAGCATGTCATGTCATGTCAGGCGCAGCATGTCATCATATCAAGGGCGCAGCATGTCATGTCCAGCATGGCCAAGGGCGCAGCATGTCATCATGTCAAGGGCGCAGCTTGTCATGTCAAGGGCGCAGCATGCCATCATGTCAAGGGCGCAGCATGCCATCATGTCAAGGGCGCAGCATGTCATGTCAAGGGCGCAGCATGCCATGTCGCTTGCACTTCCGGGTGTTCACCCCATTTACATTTACTCGGGCAGCTAATATCCCCCTCTGGAGCGTCGCAGTTGTTTGGATGTGTCGGTGTCCACACTTTTACAGACAAAGGAATTGACCGGAAAGGAACGGAGAGGAAGCAGGTGCCACGTGGCGATCTGTGTAGTTCCGCAGCTACGCGCCCTGAGCGTGGGGTGCGAGGAGAGGGAGGGGCATGCAGGCCGGAGCTGGAGGAGCGAATGGGGGAATTTTATGACGTTGGGAATGGCTCGACCATGTTGAACGAGGAGACGCGCCATCCAATGCCCTTCTCTCCGCGCGATCTCCCGGGTGAAGGCCTCTCCCACTATTTCTTTCTCGACGCCGGCCTTGGGGGCTATCGGGCCCAGCAGGTATGCACCTCTCCAGCGTCATATATTCGTTTGCACGTCACGATGACTCAAGGCTCAGCTGAGCTCGGCCACGATGACGGGCGTCGCAGCTTTTACCTTGGTTATGATTGTTATCAAAAGCATTCCCCAGGTTTCCCTTCCCCCAGTGATCAGAGGTGCCGTCGCACGCAGGTCTACACATTTCTGGATGATGGGAACATGTTCGATCAGCAATCGAAAGAGATGACGGCGAGTATGATTCTGTGGAATCCGAGCGCGCACGTATTGACGCAGCTCGAGGTGACATGGTCCAAAACAGGCCCTAGGTTGAAAGGAGGGAATTATGAAACGCAGTTCGCACTCTCCAGCATCATCTTCCCGAAGGAAAATCAACTTGAGTTCCATTCGTTCATCTCCGACGCGACCATTGGTCTCTGGGCAATGGCCCTTGTGTTCTTGCTTTGGCTTGGGGTCAGCAGCTACGTCTTTGTCAGAACGTTCCGACAGTTCCTACCTGAGCCGCTGAGAGAAAGGTGCCCACTCCCGATTTTATTCGCTTTTGATGTTCCTCTCACATCGTCTGATTTCTTGTTGATAGCATCCTACTCCTTCCGTTTTATGTGTTCTTTCCCGGTTATATTGTGCCAAGATGAGGAAGAAGACTGAAGACCTGAAAGGCTGAGATCCGAAAGGGTCGTAATGAAAAATGAGTGCTGCTCCCATAAGGACAGTGCTGATGGATTTATCCGAGTTTATATAGAACCTATGGTGCAGTGATAGCACAACAGTCCGATAATCTGTGGACGGTGGGTTTGATTCCCCCTTGATTCACCTTTGGAAAAAGAAACCAAACAAAAACCACGCCCTTTGGGCGTATGAGTATATGAATTTTCCCGGCCATACTCTGGGCCGGCCTTTGGGAAAATATACAAAGCTGTGACATCCAAGTCTGAAAGAGAATGACACAAATTTTGAAACTGAGAAATACGATCTCCCCACCGTCTGTGGCATTCGCCATCGTGCCACCACGTTGTGCATTGTCGCGTTTTGTGTGAGGGAACGCGTGTGAGCGGATGCCACGTGTCGGCTGCGGGATCCGAGCGATCCACAGCACACTGTTGCTGGGGGGCGCGAGGATGCGACATGTGCTAAGACAGTGATGCTTGCACGCGGCACCAAGCCACCGTGGTGAGCAGGGTGATGGTGCCCATGCCCAGATGTATGGGTGTGCTCTGCCACTTTTCGATGGCCGTCGTTATTTCAAATTTCTGAGGTGTCGGCAGTTTTCACATGCTTATTATAGCACGGCACACAAACAGCTGTCAAAGGCATGCCCAAAAACGGTTTTGTCTGCCGGGCGCAGGTATGGCAACATCACCTACATGGCCAACCTCGCCGCCCACCTGGGCAGCTCGGCCAACCTCGCGACGCTCGTTGGCGCGGCGATGCAGATGGCGGTAGTGGCAGTCTTCTTCCGGATCGTTTACTGGCAAAGAAATCTCCACCTTCAGTCTGAGTACGATGTATACGAGGATCTCTACACGGATGCCAACTATTTCCTCCCGAAGAAGGCGCGCACCGAAAGTGCGGATGACGGTGGTGGCGGTCTCGTAAGTGCAATCGATGAGACGCTTCCGTCCTGGGCGCTGCCCGACGACAATAGCGGCATAAAAGAGTACATGCTGCATGTGGAGGATGTAAACACGCACGCAACTCTGTTGTGGGCGCTCTTCTACCTCCAAGCCACGCGCACCGCCACCATGTTCTACCGCATCATCCTCACAGTGCAGCATCAGAAGCGCCTCGCTGTCACCTTCAACACCGTCCAGTGCGCCCCCTTTCACGCGTTTGCCTCACCCCGTTGTGCTTCCCCTGCCTCCCTGTCGATCGGTTGACACGGTCACACTGCAATGCCAGTTCAAACCGTAACATCCACCGCCCCGCTGTCTGAAGTGTTCCAGGGCCCTGAGCCACGAGACTTGCGCTCAGCGAGAGTCCTCCCGGATGCGCGCTTGTTGGGATGACCTGGGATCCTGGGACGTGGCGGTGGCAGGAAATCGGTGACGGTGCTGTGTCAGCAATTGATGGCATTCGTGGTGTTGAGCGCCGGACTGGCGATGATTTATCATATCTCGACCGGCCACATGTTGGAGCAAGTCCATACCTACGACGACGCTCTTCTCACGCTCAATATGGCGGGGTTGATCGGCAGCTATACGCGCCTGGTACCCACCAGACCTTACCCTTGCCTCGCTCCAGCCTAACATGCCCGATCGCGCCGCGCCCTCCCTCGAGTAGCGCCGCCACTTATACGGCCTCGCCATTCTTGCGGACCTCCAAATCGGTGTGCCCGCCATGGGTACAATTGGGTGCACTATGCGAAGAGCAGATCCTTGGCTTGTTAGGAGCACAGCTCGCGCGATGCACAGTCCATGGGTATGACTGGCGCCAGTTGCGTCATCAAGCCACTTGCAGCGTTGCCCCCGTATTCCCTGTGGCGCTCGCATCCAGCGGTCAACCCTCGGGAGCACACATCACGTCGGGGTTTGTTCCAGCTCGGTGAGAGGCTGGCGGCTTGGCGATGCCGCAGTCTATACCTGCGCTCCGTGCGATCGTAGCGCTGCGCCGGGCTGCTGTGCAATCCAGCGGCTGTGAGCCGCGCGTCGACATGGGTCGCCCTCCTGCATCTTGGGCTCGGAGAGGGAAACCACGGGATGCCACTTAAGGGCGGATGGGCGGGGCCGATGCTGCATGCGCTTTGTGGCAGCAAGCTCCGCCGGGCTGGGAGAGCAGCACCTTCGATCGATGGCGGGAGAATGTGTACCTCTTTGCATCCACATTCTTTTACAGCTTTACGATGGTGAGCATGATATTTGCCATCGTCGGGGATGCGTTGGCCGATTCGATGCAGGAGGCCAAGGACACCAGCACCGTGGCGCAGGTGTGACTCGAGCGTTGCGTGAAGTTTGACGCGATGTGCAAAGTTGAATGCAAGTTCTTATAAAGTCGAAAAGATTTACGCCGTGACTGATACCGGCGCGGCGCGTGTCAGTGCAACTGAAGCATGCGTCACCTTGCGGTGTCACAGAAATAATGGACATTTGTACGACTCGATGCAAGGGTTGCTAAGAGAGTCAAGTTCCCAGGATGGAATGAACTATGACTGATTGACGAAGAGAAAAGGGGTCTCGCACGGGAGGGAGGGAGAAGGGCTGCAGAAGCCCCATCAATTACCTCGCTGAAGTTGGATCAGTCAGTTCCTTGTTGAGATGTGTGGACTGGATTGGCGGGAAGCTTGGCCAAAGGGGGAACTTTCTAGATTTGGCCATGGAACGAACGTGATTCAAATTAAAATGCACACATACACACGTGCAGCTGGTCTTCTGTGGGTACGTTGTGCCAAAGGAGACGATCCAAGGATTGGCAGACACACACCCACACGTCACAGGAGTCGGTCCAAGGATAAGCACACACACACGATCCCCGGCGTGGGTACATAGTGCAGCTGATCTTCTGTGGTTACGGGATGCCAAAGGAGTCAGTCCAAGGATAAGTACACACACAGACACACGTGCTTGTGTTCAGACTACAGGAGAGCTATTTCTCTCCTGCGAGATTAGTGCCAGCGCATCGTGCAGGTCCCCGGCGCCGCAGTATGTTTCCCTGCACCCGGCGGAAAGGAACAGAAAGGCCGCATTGGATTAGATATTGCTGCAGATCAGAGGACGCACTCACCGGCGTTCCGCATGGGGCGCAGGACCTGCGCCTGTTCTACAAGAACCGTGTAAACCGGAAAATCCTGAGGAAGTGGCCGCCAATGGAACGCGTTGTAGAGATGCTAAAAGCAAGCGCGGCGGCGCAAAGCGAGGCGAGGAACTCTCTGAAGCGCCAGTCGAAGTTTAACTTTGGCGATGGTACGGTGAGACAGTATTTTCAGCGAAACATAAAGCGCAGGATCCTACTAAGCAGCCAGGTTGGTCTGGGGGCCATAAGCTACCAAGGCGAAGAGTATGACAACCACCTTCTCAGCAACTTCTTCATCGCGTCCCTCTTTCTCCAGAAAAGCAGCCGGTATGCCATTATGCACCCGGCGCTGGCTGTATGCACATGGATGTCCTGTGTGTCGCCTTTCATGTAGACGGAACCGTCGAGCTGCTTGACCTCGTGTGGGCCATTCATTCTTAACAATGGCGAGCCCTTTTGATTGAGCGCTTCCAAGTACAATGCATTGGAGCTTGAATCATGAAACCACCTTTCGACAGCTCCCATTGAGCTGCCAAAACGATTCCATTAAAGATATTCCACGCCTCAGGCTGGGCACCCCTTAGGTCACCTGTGGCGGCGCATTCTTCCTCTGTTGGCGCGCTCGGTCCGCATACTGCGACCCACGGAGCCCCTCCCTTTCTTCAAACACAACTCCCGTGTTTTTAAGTATGTTTTGTATTTCATTGTTTTTCTCGGCGCACTGCTTATTCAAAAGGTGCGAATGCTTCCACGGGCTTGCCCTTCAGGGCCCCCCAGTGTGTAACAGTCATTGTCGGGGGGCGTCTCTTTGATTTCATAGAATCAGGAGGAGTACCAAGAAGGATGCGCTGTCCACAGAAGGTGATCGAGGACTGCAGGCACTTCAGGACGGGGAGGAAGCGAAGTGTAATCTATTTGCTGGCCTGTTCTCTGATGCGGTAAGGGGGACTGCGCCCTCTCCTGCTAGATGCCACACTCAGGACCCTAGCGCGAGGCTGCAGAAGACGTGCACACTTTCTATGTAGTCAGAATAGCCACCCCTACGGATTGCCCTTCCGCTTGATTCCGATCAGAAATTGCACGAGGCGTGGCGCGTAGAGGCAGAGAACGAACAAGGTGATGCGAGGCGTGGCGC
>LGRX02012073.1:0-10782 GCA_001247695.2 Cymbomonas tetramitiformis
TGCCTCATGGCGGTGCGCCTGGCGCGCTCGCGGTGGCTGCCATCTGCCACTCGCGGCGCGCTCTCTCCCCCCCAAAAGAAAAGCGGTCCGCTCCCGGACGCTTCAAGGGGAGGGCGCGGGTGAGCACCTCGATGTGCTCACCTCGTGGCGACACGCATGCAAAGGTGGGCCTCCTTGCACGCGCGTGACGATGCGTCCCGTCGAGACGGGTGCACTCGCCCGGAGCTTGGGGCTCGCCGGCCTCATCAACACCCCGAGTGTGGGTGCCGCGCTCCGCGCTCGGCGGCGGGGCATGCGTGCGCGGTGTGCTGCTCCCAGGCACGCGCATCAACCTCTACAAGGAGGCCCGATGCGCCTGGACGCGGTGCACACGTTGCGCGCTACCCCCAGGCACCATGCGTCTGGTGTGCTTGGCGGGGCAGCGGCGCGTCACGCAGCCCGAGACAGCACAGCGAGAGCTGCTGCCTCATGGCGGTGCGCTGGCGCGCTCGCGGTGGCTGCCATCTGCCACTCGCGGCGCGCTCTCTCCCCCCCAAAAGAAAAGCGGTCCGCTCCCGGACGCTACTCTCTCGGTGGCCCTAAGAGGAGGGCGCGGGTGAGCACCTCGGTGTGCTCACCTTGTGGCGACACGCCTGCAAGGGTGGGCCTCCTTGCAGGGTCGCTCCGCGTACGCCTACTGTTCCTACCCTAAGTCCTAAACCTCCTTATTCTTCCCTAGTACGCCTCGAGGGCCCCCTCGTAGAGGTGGACTCTCCAGATGGCGTTTGCTTCCCCAAGTGCGTAAGGATGTGAGCATGGAGCAACTGATAGTTGTCTGCTCACACCCTTAGCTAGGCTCGTGAGCGCTATGCTCTCAGCCTTTGGCTCAGCAACGCCACTAGGGTCCGATGCGACACCCACCGAGCTCCTCGTGCCACGGGCCCCTCGCCTCCTACGTGAGGCTATCCGCCTTCTATCGCGGGCCCCTCGTCTCCCGCGGCGACCTGCTCGCCTCCTCCGACGGCATGCTCGCCTCGTGGGGATCGCGCCTATCGCACTCCGAGCATCGCTCCTCCCTCTCGCATCCTGCGACGCGGCCTGGACGCCGAGAGCCTGCGAGCCTGTCGAGTCCAACGCCTCGGCCGATGGCCCGACCACGCCTCGCCTATCATGGGTCCCTTGCCTCCCGCGGTGACCTACTCGCCTCCCCCGACGGCATGCTCGCCTCGTGGGGATCGCGCCTATCGCACTCTGAGCATCGCTCCTCCCTCTCGCATCCTGCGACACGGCCTGGACGCCGAGATCCTGCGAGCCTGTCGAGTCCAATGCCTCGGCCGATGGCCCGACCACGCCTCGCCTATCATGGGTCCCTCGCCTCCCGCGGCGACCTGCTCGCCTCCCCCGACAGCATGCTCGCCTCGTGGGGGTCGCGCCTATCGCACTCTGAGCATCGCTCCTCCCTCTCGCATCCTGCGACACGGCCTGGACGCCGAGAGCCTGCGAGCCTGTCGAGTCCAATGCCTCGGCCGATGGCCCGACCACGCCTCGCCTATCATGGGTCCCTCGCCTCCCGCGGCGACCTGCTCGCCTCTCCCGACGGCATGCTCGCCTCGTGGGGGTCGCGCCTATCGCACTCTGAGCATCGCTCCTCCCTCTCGCATCCTGCGACACGGCCTGGACGCCGAGAGCCTGCGAGCCTGTCGAGTCCAATGCCTCGGCCGATGGACCGACCACGCCTCGCCTATCATGGGTCCCTCGCCTCCCGCGGCGACCTGCTCGCCTTCCTCTACGGTTCGCTCGCCTCGTGGGTGTTGCGCTTGCCGCAACCCGGGTATCATGCCACCTCCTCGCATCCGGTGAAGCGGCCTCAACGCCGAGAGCCTGCGAGCCTGTCGAGTCCAACGCCTCGGCCGATGGCTCGACTACGTATCGCCTACCACGGGCTCCTCGCCTCCCGCGGCGACCCGCTCGCCTCCCTCTACGGCTCGCTCGCCTCGTGGGTGCTGCGCCTGCCGCATCAGGGACACCGCAGCACTTCCCCGCATCGGGCGACGCGGCCGCAACGTCGAGAGCCTGCGAGCCTAACAGGTCCGTGTGGCTAGGGGGCAGCCGTGCGCCCTCTCGGAGAAACGCCTCCGCCTCGCCGCTAGGTAGCGGCAATGACACCTCCTCGGGCAGCACCTCGGCAGAGCCACTAGAGGACTTCCGTGCACACTCCATGGGCTGCACCTCGACTGTGCGCTCCGATGATGACTGCGTGCGCCCCTCACGCGGTGACTCGACTCTGCTGGCAGGTGGCCGCTGCGCGCACTCGTCGGGCCCCACCGCCAATGTGCTGCCAGGGGCCAGCTGTGCGCACTCTCGGAGCGACGCCTCCGCCTCCTCGTCGGGTGGCGGCAGTGTGTGCTCTTGGGGCAACACTCCTGCTCTACTACCGTCAGGTGGCCACTGTGTGCGCTCCCCGGGCAGCACCTCCACCGACGACTGCGGATATGGGCCTAGTGGTGGCGCCGTGAGCGGCCTCCAAGGCTCCGCATCAACGGACAGCTGGGTGCGTGTCGCGCCAGCGCGCGCGTCTGTGTCGTGGCTTTGGTCGCGCGCCTCGCTCGGGGCACCGCCAGCGCTCTGGCTGTGGTCTAGCGCCTCGCTCTGGTCACTGCCAGCGCTCTGACCGCGGCCGTGCACCTCACAGGGGGTTGCGCCGGTGCCATGGCCGTGCTCGCGGGGCTCGCTAGGGGCAGTGCTAGCGCTATGGCTATGGGTGCGCCTCGCGCCAGGGCATATGTAGCGCATGCTCGCGCCATGCTTGCCACTGCACGCCCCGCTAGGGACGGCACTTGCACAATAGCCGTGCGCTTCGCTCTGGGCAGCGCTTGCGCTGTGGCCGTCGCCGCGCGCCTCGCTCGAGGCATCGCTCGTGCCGTGGCCGTGCGCCATGCTCAGAGCAGCGCCAATGTGGTTGCGCGCCTCGCTAGGGGCAGCGCCAGCGCCGTGCCTGTGGCCGCGTGCCTCGCTCAGAGCGGCGCCGATGTGGCCGCGCGCCTCGCTAGGGGCAGCGCCAGTGCCGCGACTGCCACCACGCGCCTCGCTAGGGGCAGCGCCAGTGCCGCGACTGCCACCACGCGCCTCGCTAGGGGCAGCGCCAGTGCCGCGACTGCCACCACGCGCCTCGCTAGGGGCAGCGCTCGTGCCGCGACTGCCACCACTCGCCTCGCCAGGGGCAGCGCTGGTGCTAGGGCAGTGGCCGCGCACCTCGCTAGGGGCAATGCCGATGTGGTTGCGCGCCTCGCTAGGGGCAGCGCCAGCGCCGACACGAAGCAGAAACGCACGACACACTGTGCTTGATTTCACAACACAAAACGCCGGGCGAAAGGCATCACGCAAGGGGGGTGCAATCAGAATACGCAGAAACAGAAATTTTCAGGAAGCGACCGGTAAAAACGATCCAATTACCATTTTGTAGGAGGCTACCACTCCAGTTTCTTCTCTTCTTTACACTTTCGGGCTTAACTATTACTAGCTATTAAACGACCGCACGAGGTATGATTACGTTTGGTCAACTATCGGACTTCGGTTTCGTAAATCCTTCAAGTTATTACTACAAGACTTCGGTTTCGTAAATCTTTATAGTTATGCTTTTGCTTTCAAGTGCATGCTTTCAATACACAATATACAGCAGTTTTATGTTACAATTCTCGGTTCAGTTCTCATCCCCGAAACTGGTTACACTTAGAGTTCTTATGCATTCAGGAACTCTCTCCATAACTCAATTGTACTGAGTACTCCGTACAACAGGCTAGGCACCTCACATCAACATCATTCTGATCGGTCCTACTGTACTCCGTACTGAGTACTCTTGCGTTTTGTACTTAGCCGTTTCTCTTGCTCTTGTGCTTGCCTCCTAGCACAGATGCAGGTTTTTGGTTTCTGACTGGCGGCACACACTTTCTGGCCCTCAGGGCGCTATGCGTTCCATAAGGAGGGGGGCCGCAGGGCGTGGGAAGGGGCGCAACCTGGACTGGGGAGACCCGAGATTGCAATGCGCTGCAGGTGTTCTTGGGTGACGCTTGCAGGGGTCTCTGGGCAAGGGGCGGGTGCATGGCAAGGCTCCTCCGAGCTCCTTGGTTGATGCTTGGGGGTAACACCACTCGCACCGTTCAACTAAAGAGGGAGGGGGCGCCACTGTGCGGGGCAATGCGCTCATCGAGGCTCAATCATCTGGGGAGGTCATCCACTCATGTATCATCTCGGGAGGTCATCCACTCATGTTCGAGGCTCAATCATCTGGGGAGGTCATCCACTCATGTAGGCCAACTCTTTTATCCTGCCTTTGGGGGGGGGCGCAGACTGCTATGACGTTGCCAAGTGGCGGGTGCCTCGAGGTTCGCCTGCACACTCGTGTTCTCGGTTCCGACATTCTCGGGGGGAATGCGAGTTTGTGGGGCGCCTTCCGCGGGGGAACGTCATGGCTGTTCGAAGGACTGTCTGCTACTGGGTTCAGGCTCCGGCCATGGGTACACCACCCGGCCCCCCACGGTTCGTGTGCGGTCTGTCTCTCCTGGCTAGGAGGGCAGTGGGAATACTGTCCCTGTCTCTTGCGACCACTAAAGGGGCAACCCTCATGGCGCTGGCCCAGAGGTTGCTGCTTGGGGGTAACACCACTTGCACCGTTCAACCGGCCATAGCTTCTAGGGCGGGGTGGCACCCGTCCATACCCACCACCAAGGGAACTTCGTCTTGGCCCGAAATTCGGGCGGGGCGGCCCGTGGGCGTGGAGCTTAAGAGATTCCAATGCACACGTTTCGTCAAAAGCTGACATTGACATTGACATTCCGGAGGCATCGTTTGTGGCGGCAGGGTTTGGGTTGGTTGAGGTGATGAGAGAGCTGTTTGAGAAGGGTGCAGAGGTGGACGCAAAGGGGGAAGGGCCGCGCAGCGCTGACGGTGGCGCTGGCTGCAGGTAAGGAGGCTGCGGCTCGGGCGCTGCTGGAGGCGGGGGCTGGAGTGAATGCGGGCACAGGGCAGCGGCCGCTCCACGGTGCCGCAGAAGGGGGCATGGTGGAAATCCTGAGGAGCTGGTGGACAAGGGCGGACGGTGGACGCGGGAGGACGGAGGGCCGCCACCGCTGACGGTGGCGCCGGCATTCGGAAGGAGGTCTGCCTCGGGCGCCTGCTGAGGCGGGGGCTGGAGTGAACGCGGGCACAGGGCAAAGGCTGCCCATGCGGCGGCGAAGAAGGGCATGGAGGAGATGGTGAGGGAGCTTGCGGGCAAGGGTGCGCAGGTGGACGCGGCGGACGGTGAAGGCCGCACGGCGCTGACGGTGGCGCTAGCATTCGGGCAGGAGGGTGCGGCTCGGACGCTGCTGGAGGCGGGGGCTGGAGTGAACGCGGGCACAGGACAGCGGCCGCTCCATGCGGCGGCGAAGAAGGGCATGGAGGAGATGGTGAGGGAGCTTGTGGAGAAGAGCGCGGAGGTGGACGCGGAGGACGGTGAAGGCCGCACGGCGCTGACGGTGGCGCTGGCATTCGGGCAGGAGGGTGCGGCTCGGGCGCTGCTGGAGGCGGGGGCTGGGGTGAACGCGGGCACGGGGCGGCGGCCGCTCCACGCAGCGGCGGAGAGGGGCATGGTGGAGATGATGAGGGAGCTAGCGGCTAAGGGTGCGGAGGTGGACGCGGAGGACGGTGAGGGTCACACATCACTTCAGTGCTTGCTGCTTGCTCCGGAGCTCTCCCCTGCTTACACTTTCGTGGGCGGGGACTCGAAGGGCTCCGCAGTGGTTGGCCTCACCATTGATGGTGGAGCTACGACGATGGCCACCATGAGGCATGCCGTGTGCCGCTGGGCGCTGAAGATTGTGAAGACGGACGGAGATGTGGGCTTTGGTGTGGCTATCCAAGGCGCCGACCTCGAGGTGGACAGGGAGCAAAACCCTGGACTGTTCTACTTCCGTGGTGGCTACGGCAACGATTTCAAGATGTTCGCGGGAGGCACAGTGGTGGACCGGAAGCTTCAACTTTCCGAGCGGGGCAAGCTGATGGCTGGCGACGTGTTGCACTTCGTGCTGCGGGGCGCGGTGCTCGAGGTGGCCCTGAACGACAGCCCCTTTGAGGAGGCCTTCACGGAGCTGCCTGATGGTGTGGTGCCGCTCGTGCAGCTTGCCGATAGATTTCAAAAGGTGGAGCTGGTGGGCAGTGCGCGGGCAAGGTGTTGGAGGCTTGTGGAGGATCTGTCTTTGCTGATCGAGATGGGGGCGGATGTGAATGCGGGCAAAGGGCAGCGGGCGCTCCACCTGGCTGCAAAGGACGGCCTTCATGAGGCGGTGAGGCAGCTGCTTGATGCGGGCGCGGAGCTTGGGCGTGCCGACGACGATGGTGCACTGCCTGCGTGGTTGGCGTGTAGTGGAGGCAGCGAGGAGACGGTGCGGTTGATGAAGGAGGCGGGGGCGGACTTTGGCGGAGCTGTGCAATGGGCGGAGGCGCGCGGTCAGTGCTTCTCAGCCGAAATTTTGCAGCTTTTGCAGGAGTGAGGTGCAGAATGTGCTGGTGCGCAACGAGGAGGGCAGGGCCGAGCAGGATGCTGGCTTTGCAGACAGCGTTTGTGATGAGCGGTTGTTGCCTTGTTTTAGTGAGTTGCATCTAGATAGTGGGGGCGTGCCAGGACTGCCCCCTCCTTAGCTGGAAGGTAACTATCATTATAATCGGATATTCTTGCAGTTATGTTTATTGAATAATGGATGTGTGAGATTTGATTCACCTCTCTGTGGTGCTCTGCTGTTGTTTTCATTCACTCTCTGGTTTTAAAACATCCGAGACTTGTTCCCACACCGGTGATCACAGGCTCGTTTGAGCAGCAAACACAATAACGGTCCCAAGCTTTGATGTTGTGAAGAAAACGATCTACCTTCCCCTTTGCACCCCTGGAGCGCCCTCGCGTGCCTGCCTCGCCTTGTGGGAAATTCATTCCCGGGTGCTGCGACTTGCTGATGAGTGATGCATGGCTGAGTGCGGGGCACGACTTGGGTGTGGCGCATCGGCTGCCTGAATTTAAGGCACGGCAAGTTTTCTGGTGCATGGCTTTGAGTGTGGGGCGTGGCAGAGTTGTGGCGCATGGCCTGGGTGAGGGGCACGGCTTGGGTGCAGCGCATCGGTTGCCTGAGTGTTGGACACGGCAAGGGATGTGGTGCGTGGCTTGAGTGTAGGTTGCGGCTTGGGTGTGGCACATTGGTGGCATGGGTGTGGGACACGGCTTGGGTGTGGCGCATGGCCTGAGTTTGGGACACAGCTGGGTGTGGTGCCTTCTGACTGGCGTCCCCCCCGGGCCCCGGTGGGGGCGAAGCATTCCGGGGCCGAGGCCGTGTGGCGAGACGGCCGCGTGGCGTTGCGCGAGGGCCGGGTCTGGACTGAGCCCCGATGTGGCCTGCGGGCGTACAGGGGTGTGACCCGGATGGCGCCACGCGGCCGGGGCGCTTTGCCCTCTGTGGGACACGGCGTGGGTGTGGCGCATCGGTGGCCTGAGTGTGGACATCGCTTGGGTGTCTTGCATTGCACAGTGGGACACAGCGGGGGTGCGCTGCATGGCTTGAGTGTGGGGTGTGGGCTGGGTGTGGCACATCGTTGGCCTGAGTGTGGGGCGTGGCATGGGCGTGGCTCGTGGCTTTTGCTTGGGCTCGTAGGTGTGCTTTTGCATGGCTGCAGTCCGGGGATCGTGGGGGGCGTTGCACGGAGCCTGCGTGGGGTGTGATGTGTTGGCTGCGCGTGTAGTGTGGCTCTGGGCGTGGTGCATGGCCTGGGCGCTGGGCGCGGTCGGGGTGGAAGACCTACATAACCAGGAGCGCCCACCCGCCCGGCGTGGATTTTCCTGGTGCCCCTTCCTCCTTCTTCCCTTCCTCGCCCTTCTTGCCTTGATCACCTCTGGCTCGCCTGTGTGACGGGCCCTGTGCCCTGTAGGCTAGGAAGAACCGGACCTTGTAAGTAATATTTTATATTTTTTCTCTCTTTGTGGCTCCTTCTCCTGCTCTCGAGTGCCCTGCCTTGCGCGCCTCTTCCTTTGCCCGCAGATGGTTGTGCATGCTCTGGCTGGCCGCTTGGAGGCTGGGCGGTCTCCTCTGGGGGTGTGATTTGGGTGTGGGGTGTGGGTTGTTCTTGAGGTCTGGCTGGTGCGTGGGGACTGGCTCGGGTTTGCAGTGTGGCTGGTGAGTGGTGCGGGTCTTGTGTGTGAGGCGTGGGTGTGGCCCAGCATGCGGCGCGGCTGGGGCGTGGAGCGTGGCCCGGGTTACGTGGTGGTGGTGTGGTGCATGGCAGGGAGTCTGTGCGGCCGGGGCTGGAGCGTGGCCAGAGTGTGCGGAAGTGAGTTTGCCAGGTGTGGTGCATGGCAGGCGTCACGCTGTAGCCAGGAGCTGGAGAAGCATGGCAGTATCAAGATGAGTTGGTGTGTGAATTTGCCACCATGGCTTAGTGTGCACATTGCGGCGGAGGCTAGAGCACAGCCCAGTCTCACAGATATTTGGAAGTCATGATGCCAGCTTAGCTTTGTCTGCTGGTAGGGGTAATAGTCTTGTTTCAGAGCAGAAGGCTTGGCTGAGAAGTGGGTCTGCAGCAGGTCAAGCGCGGCTGAGTGTGAAATTTGGAAGCCTGGCTGTACGGTGTGGGCCCAGGGCGTGAGCGAGGCCCGGTGCAGTGGGCGGGTGGTGCTGGCAAGGCTTATGGCACGGCTGGTGTGGATCGAGTCACGAGCATGTATTACGGCTAGTGGTGTGGTGCAGGCATCAGGCCTGCAGCCTGTGCCGGGGTGTGGGCGTGGCCCGAGTTTGGGAGTGGCTGGATGCTGGTGCATGGTGTCACGCACATACGGCTGGGGCAGGCGTGGCGAGCATTGTATATTTGAGAATTAATGAGTGGAAGCTTAACATCTGTGTAGCCTGAGTTGTAGGAAACCGCCATGCTTCAGTGGGTAGGCGTGGCCCAGAAGCACCGACACGCACAGGGTCTGGGTCATGGCTTGATCACGCCCACAGTGGCAGAGAGGTGGGCGTGGCCTGAAACTGTGTGGCCCGAGAGAGTAACGAGGTCATGGCTCGAGCATGCGCGAGGCGTGTGGCACGCCTGGGGAGTGGGGAGTGGGGCTTGGGGCGAGCTTGCGCCGTGCCTGGGGTGGGTTGCGGGACTTGAACTTGCGGCTTGGCTGGGGGGTGCTTGGTCTGAGCTTGCGGCACGGCTGTGGTGCTCTGACTGGCCCCTTGCGTGGTTCGCGGCGTGGCGGCTTGCATGGCTTGATCACGAGGCACGGCTGAGTTTCGTTGACTGGTCCCTTGCATAATATGCGGCGTGGTGTTGTTTTGGCTTCTGGGTGACCGCGAGGCTTGCTTTGGAGCCCCCCCCTCTGCCCCTTGTCCCCTTCTATGGCAGCGGGCTGTGGGCTTGGCCGCCTCCCCTGGTTTCACCTTCCGCCTTGCCCCCCCATGCGCTCCTTCTAACCGCTCTCCCGCCCGTGGAGACCCCCTTTTTGCCTGGCTGTGCCGTGTCCTGCCCCTCCCCGTCCCTCCAAGCGTCCCTGGCACGGCCTGTGGCTTCCCTTGCCCCCCCTCCCCGCTGCGGGGCTTGCAGGCGGACCATGAGACGCAAGAGGAGGCGGACAAAGCGACCTTGCTCACAGCTGCGGCGGGTAACCTCTTGCCCCCGGCTGCTCCCCGCTCCGGGCACCCCGTGTGGTGTCAGTACACAGGGCAAGGGGCGGCAGGATTGGCGGGCTCTCCCTAAGAAAGGCTGCGATCCTTGAAACACAGCGACTTGCGCCCGTATTGGTGGAGAGTCCCGCCCCGCACCCACAACCTGCTGTGCTGCTCCGTGCGGGCAGTGAATTGCAGGGGCATGCATGTGGCGCAGGACGGACCGTCTTTGGGGGTGGCAGGCAACTCATAAAGCATTCCGATGGCCTGGTCCTCTCGTGTCGGCTAGTGTCCCCCCGGGAGGAGGAAAGTGGCTGTCCCTCGGGATAACCGGTCCTCTGCTTGACCGCGGTAGGAGTCGCGCCGAGGCACCTCAGGCTGTGGTCTGCACGCAGTAGGTCCCTCTCGAGACCCCTGCCCTGAATGGCTAGCGCCTGACCCCAGGTGGCGCATCCTCCTTCCTCATTTGGGCATCCGGGCATGATTCTTTGGGGCGGGTGGGGAGGTTTGGCCCTTTTCCCTTGGTCCTCTCGTGTCGACTAGTGTGTAGTGTCCCCTCGGGAGGAGGAAAGTGGCTACCCCTCGGGATAGTCGGTCCTCTGCTTGACCGCGGTACAGTAGGAGTCGCGCCGAGGCGCCTCAGGCTGTGGTCTGCACGCAGTAGATCCCTCTCGAGACCCCTGCCCTGAATGGCTAGCGCCTGACTCCAGGCGGCGCATCCCACACATCCGCATGGTGCATGCCCCTGCAGTGCATGTTGGGGGGAGGAAGGGGACAAAGGGTGGTGCGCCTCAGGGGGTTGGTTGGGGAGTTTTGCCCTTTCCTTCCAGGGGAAGCAGGGTTTTTTGGTTTCTGACTGGCGGCCCACACTTTCTGGCCCTCAGGGCGCTATGCGTTCCACAAGGAGGGGGGGCGCAGGGCGTGGGAAGGGGCGCAACATGGACTGGGGGACACGAGATTGCAATGCGCCGCAGGTGTTCTTGGGTGACGCGTGCAAGGGTCTCTGGGAACGGGGCGGGTGCATGGCAAGGCTCCTCCGAACTCCTTGGATACCCATATTTTGGTTGATGCTTGGGGTAACGCCACTCGCACCGTTCAACTAAGAGGGAGGGGGCGCCACTGTGCAAGGCAACGCGCT